>JAODTV010000003.1:27370749-27385771 GCA_025399955.1 Galeichthys feliceps
AACTACATACGCTACGGCGTGGTCACGTGGTCCGGCTCAGCCAATCAGAGCGCGAGAATCGATCAACAAATATGGCGCCGCTTCTGGTCATGCTAGACCCGAATCAAAGACAATTTCGTGGTGAAATAATTGGATGCGCAGCAAATTATGGGCAGCAGAGACAATATAAAATCGCTTGAACATTGAAAGGCAAGTTTTTTGGGGGGTTTTTTTGGGATCGAGTAGCCGGCGCAGACCGTCTGCGTAGGTGGAGAAAACCACCGGTCGCCGGTGCCTGTGGACATCTCTATACTTCAGATCAGTCTTCGTCTCAAGGCCACTTTTTGAAGGTCTCAGTCTCGTCTTGGAATCGACCACATTTTTGCTCGGTCTTGTCTTGGTCTCGGACAAAGACTCGGGATTTTATTTCAAGGCCGGTCAAGACCACAGCTGCGCAGATATCAGAAAATTGCCTGTGGATTGTCTGATTTATTTGTGAACATCATTACTGTGATTGGATGTAAAACATTCTGCTTCAAATGCAACCAATAACGTGACTCATTGCGAATTCGAAATGGTCATTATGGTTAACGGCCGCCACCCCTCCCCCACCGGTCTGGTCCTGGTCTTGACTCGGTCTCATCCTGCCTTGGTCTTGGTCATGACTTGGTCTCGGTTTAGGTGGTCTTGAATACAACACAAGCTTGGAAGCAGTTAAAGCAAAGAGCTGTTCCATGATGTTGGCTTTCTACTACTGCTTACGGTTTCTGCTCTCCCGCACACTTCTGAAGCTCAACGGATTCTTAAAAATGTCAAAATATAGACTGGTGGCAGGATTACTGGAGCTTGGTAAACACATTCCAACAAAGTCTAACAACAAATCTGTAAGAATTCACATGAGCCCAAACTTGGATGGAAAGTTCAGAATAGTTGAGATTAGCCCAATAGAGAAATTGTATTTGTATGAAATCCAGCTTGTTATAATGCCGATAAGCTCTGTGCGAGATCTGTTTAGGAGATTTATTTCCGACGCACTGAAAAGTTTTGATCAATTCATTCTGATGCATCTTCCTGTTTTGAGGAACAACAGCTACAACAAGCAACTATATCCAAAATGCCAAGTGTTGAGGCTATACTGATCTCCAGATCAGCGAAAAGTTTTAGACTTATTTATTTATTTATAGACTAGGGATAAAATTAGCTCATGGTTAAAGTTACTAAAATTCTGCAAAGCTGCTTTGCGACAATGTCTATTGTTAAAAGCGCTATACAAATAAACTTGACTTGACTTGACTTGATAACAGCTAGAAACAATGATTCTCTCACCAGTCTCTGTTTTATCTTTTTCTTGAAGTTAATAAGACAGAAAAAATTAAACATGCGATGTTACCAAGAAATTGCAGAATACAAAATCCACAGTCCTGATGTTTGAAAAGTTACAGCATTACCTACAGCTTTATCATACTTCTTCCAAAAATGCTAAATAAACATCTCTACACAGCAAACTTCATATGTCCAAGCAAAGACATTTTTAATATGCTTAATATGTGGAGGGTCTGCCATACAAGTCCATGTGATAGCTGTTAAAATAATAAAAAAAATAACACATTGTACAGGAGTATATTATATAGACATGAGTGTTTTACTGGGAAATATGCCACTCGTATTTTTCATACGAACTACACCCGGAACATCGAGAATGGCAACCGTGACATAAATCTCTATATGTCACTCATGAGGAAATCGATGAATTGTTTTGATAAATTTTGGTACATTTTGTTTGTGAATGTGTCTATATAATAAAAAAGAAAATCACACGTTGGCTTGAAGATATGAAGTTTATCTTCTCGTGTTGAAAAACTTGCATTTTTCATACAAAATACATCGCAGATCTGAGTGACCTTTTCCGATATTTCACTCCGATGACGTCACTCCCAGTGTTTTCGCACTCACTAGACACGTGTTGTCAAAATGGCGAACTGGTTCAAAATCAAAATGCTTTTGATTGGCTTTTTTTTGGTGTGGTTTTTATTTATTTTTTATTTTTTTTGTGGATATGTCCATATAATATAAAGAACATTACATGGTGGCATGAAGATATGAAGTTTCTCTTCTCGTGTTTAAAATATTTTCAGTCGTTCGATTCGCTCACTCGAAAATAAACGTTATATCTTCACGCAACCCTGTAATATCCTCTGTGTACTTTTGGCCATCCCTGGATTATATACTGACTATCCTTCATATGTTGGAGCAAATGCAAAGCACATTTCAGTACAGATTGTGGGCTTGTCACTGACAGAAACACCAGTTGCACGTGGGTGTGTTTCAGTCGCACATTGCGTGACTTTCTCAAAACTGAAGGTACAGGGTAAAGAAAAAGGATTATTATTTCCTTCATTGTTCATTTCAGTGTTTTATGATTATAACCATCTGCTTCATAAACAGTTTTTCCTCTTATTCACTCAAGATGGTTCTGAACCTTTTTTTAAACTGAACTAATTGTGCTGTATACTGTATGTAAGTAAGATTGGTCATAGCTGTCTTTTCATGCTTAAAATGATGCTTATGACTCATTAAATTATGAGCTATAGTTTTGTTTGGCCTATATTGAGAAGTTTTTGCTCATAACTGTCTCCATCTTTGTTGCATTGTGTACAATTGTTAGACTAAAGGTGCTGCCTTTGACAGGTAAGTTATTGAGTTCCGAGCTCATGTCAAGGCTTCTAGGCTTTGTATATGTTGTCGGCAGGTGACCTATTAACAAACGAGCGCAGCTTGCATGGTCACAAATCATACAAGAAGTAGATACTAAATTTTTAGCATTATAAACATGTGTACATGATGAAGACACTCCCATCTCTGAGATTTATACAGTTTATCCCATTCAAATCGTTCATAATTATGTTTACTTAACAGACATGATCAGGTGTCCACAAATGTTTGGCCATATGCCATGGTGTATGTTTAGAAAACTTATCCTCTCTGAATAGTGCATTAGATTTCTGCATCACAATGGATCTACCCAGGAAGTTCACCCTCTCAAAGATTGTTATATAAAATTACACCATATTTCTGCGATTGCATGTACTGCGACATAAACTGTGATTGCAGTTTTCAGCTCCACCCGACATTGTGGTGCCCTGACTGACTTTTATAAAAAGGCACACTCATAGCTCCTTTTTTTTTTTTTTTTGATTTGTTTTCCAGCCAGAGAAATGACGAGAGGGAAATTCCTTAACATCTTGGAGAGGCCAAAAAAATGAAGACTGAAAGAGGGACTGATTGTGTTTGGACCTATATCAAGAGACTTTGTAGCAAAATAAGTGCCACGATCTGTAACATCTGAAAGCTTAGCTGGATAAATTTATTTATATACAGAGTTACCAGTTTATTAAGTACATATGCAGGTAATGACCATTTTATCAGGCAAACCTACCATGCAGGTGCATTAATTATAGATAAATTATTATTGACTGTAGATGATCTGTTGATATGTACAGTTTGTAAACTGACATCTTCCCCTTCGACTGGGAAAGGACCACATTAGGACCACTGCTGTCCAAGCGTCATTCAAGTTGGGAACCATTTTCAGTGTAGCAGTAACACTGAAATAGTAGTAATGGTGTGCAGAGGGTGCAGCAGTGTTACTGGGGTTTAAACATCTCTGTGTTACTGCTGGGTTAAGAAATGTACTACCTGACAAATGTCTGGCCAACTATACACTTACATGCTGGGCCAACCAGTTAGTGTGTCTAATAAAGTGGCCAGTAAAAGTAGTGTTTAAGAACACAGTCAGTGCTGCTCTGCCTGATACTCATCCTAGCACAACACACGTTATCATCAGTGTTGCTGCTGTGCCAAAAGTCCACTGCCCACATTTTATCTGCTCAGCTGTGATCTTATGGTGGTTCTTTACCATTAGTGGATGAGGTTTAGCAACAGATGGGATGCAGTCTCTAATTCTTACCTACCTGATAAAGTGGCCAATTGGTGTAATTTACAGGCATTGTGAACTGATGCAGCTTCCTGTATATGTAGAATGTGTAAAATATTTTTTGATTTTTTTTTTCCTTAATTAAATGCTTTTTTTTTTTTTGGTCTGCTCTATATTTATTGACTGACTAAATTACTTGTCTTATTTCCAGTTGACACTATTTGTTAATAAATTGTTTAATTATTTTTAATTAATGGGTTCAAATTTGTTTAAACATTTAAAAGCTACTAATGTAGGCTATCTAGTTTGTTTCATTGACATTCATTCGGTTACTTTCAATCTTCAGCAAAATATAATAGTGTTTAGTGACTCTCCTAAAAAGTACCTTTCATAAAAGAAGGGCAGTTTAAGCGGCACAGTCAAAACATTTTAATTGGGGCAATAACTTCATGCCTATGACGCTCCATAGACTTGTCCCATTAGGATCCTGCTTCCACACTAGTGCAAGGCCATTTCTCCTGTTTAATGTGAATTGGGAGTTTTGAGGCCCCTGACACAAAACACTGCATAAAAATAATATTGCTCATTGTCATCCATGTTAATGAGATTTGACATAATTACTAGGGCCATTTCTTCTCTAATTAGCACACTTCCAGAGACAGTGGAGCGAGTGGTCTCACGGAAAAGGAAATCGGACAGGCATGCTGAATGGGAAACAAAGAACACTCTGGCCAGTGTAATTAGGTGAGACAATGGGCAGGGCTGTTATTGGCTGGAGATGTCCAGAGGCTTCAGCTATGGTTGGGGTTCTCTTGCTCCTTTTAACTTGAACAACTATGCCTCTCCCCTCCCTAATACACCCTGATTGTCTTTGAGTTGAGACTGCTGCTACCAACAAACACCAATCTTACTGGTGTCCTACTAAAACCTGAGTGCTTTTTATGCAGATTTTTCCAATATGACTTTTTTCCTGTCTCTATTTCATTATTTTATTATAAGGTCTGACAATAGAGTGGTTAGGTAATTTTTTTTTTTTTAAATGTTCCCCCTCCTGACATTTAAGGTACTTGATTTGCCATCAGTGGCCACTTTATTAGGAACACCTGCTCATTCGAGTAGTTATCCAATCATAACCACACAATGCATAAAATTATGCAAATGCAGGTTCAGTTAATGTTCACATTAAATATCAGAATGGAGGAAATGTGATCTCTGTGGCTTTGCCCATAGCAAGGTAGTTTTGTTAGGCTGGCTGGTTTGAGTATTTCAGAAACTGCTGATCTGGGATTTTTGCACACAACAATCTCTAGACATCACAGATGGTTTGAAAAACAACCTGTGAGCAGCACTTGAAGTCCATCCACCTCAAGTTTGTTGTGTCTTCTGAGACTTTTCTGCTCACCATGGTTGTAAAGAGGGGTTATTTGACCTACCACTTGCTGGACAGTTTTTTGTTTTTTGCACCATTCTGTATAAACTAGTTACTGTTATCTGTGAATGTGCCAGGAAATCAACAGTTTCTGAAATACTCAAACCACTTCTGACAGCTCTTGACCTGTATCTGCATGATTTTATGTACTGTGTTGCTGCCACGTGATTGGTTTATGGGATAATAACATGAATGTGTATATGTTTGGAATCATTTAACTTTTTTTAACCAGTATTTTCATGTTATACAATGTTAATTTACCAGAATGTCCTAATTTAATTGTAAACAGTTGCTGCAATATTAAGTGTCTGTACAAGAGATTTGCATTTGTTGAAACTGTTGGTTGCACTTGTTGATTTTGATTTCACCGTCACACCAGCAGGTGCAATGAGCCGTGTGAGTAAAGCACCGAGACACCATGCCAAGTCTGCTGTGGTTCACATAATGGCCTCCGGCACTACTAGCCGGCGATCAACAGGGTGTTGTTCAGACAGCTGCCTTAAAACAGGACTCGTTCCCCACAGAGTGGCTGTCTCCTGGAGGGGGAGGGGGACCCAGAAATCCCAACAGAGCGACAAATCCGCTGCCCTGACCTCACTGAGCCCCAGTGTCCTGACAAACGTCAATCCAATCTGCCCTTGGGCCTTTAATTAGCTGTCAATTAGTGCAAATTAATCAACTCCTTGCCTAATTAAGCAATGCCGACAGGCAACTTCCAAAAACCCTATTGTAGAAGCACCATGAGAAAACTGGAGCTAGCAAACTCCATGGGGTCATCACACCCCTGTCAGCATACACAGGGGAAGGAGGGGAAAAAACTCTTCGCTGAGTGGTGGGATTTTTTTCTACCTACTCAGCACAAGGTGTCTGCTGCTCTTTCTATTTTCAGATAAGACTGTTTAGGACACTATAGGTGCCAACTTTTTTTTTTATATATGTTATTAGTTGTAATGGCCTCATACCTACAAACACTTTGACATGGTCATAGGACTCTCCTGTAAGCCTGCTTGTCCATTTTCAAACAATTTATAGAGCTGTGCTCAAATTTAGATCTTTTCCACAACATTATTCTACACAGCGCCCTCTGTCTTTTGTCAGGGAACAGAGTATGGAAGTATTAAATCCAACCTTTAAAACAATTCATCACTTCTAATAGGCCTGTGGGTCAAAATGTAGACAAATGGCTTAGAGGCTCGATTTCTCATTTAGATTGCCTGACATGAGCATATCAAGCTCTAGCAATCTGGATAAGGGTTGGGCTAATGCAGTGCACTGTCCCTAACCACAGCCTATATCAAGCTTGTTACCTTCTAGTGACCTTCCCCATGAGTGAACGTTCTTGCCCGACTCAAAGAAAAATAGCTGTCAACTGTTTCAAAATATGCTCGTAAACATGATTGGTATGCGCCGCGTTGTGTGCCACTGCTGAGGATTATTCCAACAGTCAAAGTCTGCATTCATGTGCTATGGACAAGGCTCCATTTTCCTGTCTTTATATTTTATCCATATTCCCAGCAGAGGCTGGTGCGCTCGTGCAATGCAGAATAAATTTTAATTATTGTCCCAACATTTAAAGATTGGCCTGACAATACGCCTTTGCATGTGCAGCTCAAAAATAAACTTCATGCTGCAGTGCTTCTATGAACGGGCACAACACTGAGAACAAAAATAACAAATTATGCAACAGCTGTTTGCCTTTTAATCTGAAAGCCATCAGATCTTGCAGCCTTTGATGGGCTATCCGATCTTCACGAATGACTGAACTAAATCTTTCCATAATCTGCAGCTTTATCAGTCTGTCCTCTTATACATGCAAATCAGGAAGCGCCCATTTCCCAGTGTGGATGAATTATCAAAAGCTGCGAGGCTTTTTCACCCATTTACAATAAGCAGCAAAACCCAGCCCAGATTAGTTCAGGAGCATGCCTGTAATTGACAGCAGACTGAATGAATATATGGTTTTAATTTGACTGGATGACGTCATTAGCATATCAGCAGAACATTGATTTCTTCATTAACCGCAATGAAATTTCAAGTTAATAGCTTCTAATTAGGTAGTATATTAGTGAGATATATATATATACACAGTTTTTAGCCATTTCGTGTTACATTTCACACCGGATTTTCACATGTGGTGTCTGTGGGGTTTTTTTTGGTGGTTTTTATTAAATATAATTTCGTGATTATTTTTGTATAGTATTTTTTTTTTTACGTACGGCAGGTGGGATCATTTTTTTTCCCAATGTGATGGATCTTTATTTATTTATTTACTTACTTACTTACATTGTAATCACATTGTATTCATACGATGCCATGTGTTTGCTTAAAAATGCACAATTTCAGGATGTGTTGAAATGCACCTTCACTCGTTCTTCACGTAATCGCATGTAAATGTAGTCTGTGTTATTCCATCAGGGACACTCGGGTGTGTGAGAAACACCTTTTTGTTTTTCACTTTAATATAAATGTAAGTTACATTAGAGTGAAAAGTTAACCCTTGATTTCCAGTACCCTTATTAACAGTTGTCTTTGGTTCACATAGCCTATATAAAGAACCCATTGTGTGTCTTATAAACTACGGAATTAATTAATATGTTTACCCCTACTTTTTAATTAGAATTAAATGGCCACCTCAACTAATTATCCTGGCCACATGCCAGTAAAGACTCCGCATGGCCTGCAAACTGAATAATGTTCCATATGGTCAAAATCACAGCTTTTCTGTGCTGTTTTCCCTTTTAAGCTGATAAGCTCCAGATGTTTATACATTATTACAGCTCATCTTTATTTGAAACTAATAAACAGGACGCGCTATACACTGATATCACCAAACTCCTAGTCCGTTCACCTGTACAGATAAAATGTCGCCGGTTTGTTCGTTCAGCTCACCTGCACACGTCACTTTTATTAGCTGCTGGGTGCAAACTCTCGCGGGATTTTACGCGACTTGAATCCTTGAATACGCTCAGCCACGCGTCTCGCGCGCTGCTCTGCCGCCGTCACACACGAATCATGACCTTTATTTTATGCATCAGCACATGGCACTTTGATAAGATTGCTGTTATCTCGGTCTCCATCAACGTCTCGCTGCTCATTTACATAAATTATCTTCTAGTAATTATCTGGCCAGATGTCCAAATTGTGGCACAAATGATCTCCAAACGAAACAAATCTCACTGTAATTTGGTAATAGCTGATTAGACAGTGTGGGATATTTAATAAAAAAAATGGGGGGGGGGGGTTCAGTCTCAGCTCAGTGTCAGGGTTTGTGACTTTGTAACGCCATCTGTAGGTTTGACTGGTTGGATTTATCTGTTTCACCTTCCTTTTATAGCTATTATGTGATTCTTCCTATTGGACTTTCTCATTCAGTCTGATACAAGTCTTTAAAAATGTCTTTCAAAAATTAAGAAAACTAGAATTAGCCTATTTTGATCATATGCGTTTTCTGGAGCCTCCACTGACCTCCCATTCAATCTAAGAAATTATTAGCCTATAAACTGTTGATGTCAGTTGTTAGCTATTAATCACCTTTGTCTGTTTTATCTGATCCCCCTACCATGAAATAAGACAATTCGTCATACAAAAAGAACAGAAAACAAATGTAAATTTACATTTAAATAGCCTATACTATTTAGGCAAAACCAACCCCACCTCTTTAATTGTGCTTATACACGAGTATAAATAACTCAATGTCAGTCTGATGTTCAGAACTGCTGTCTGTAAATTGCAGCAAATTAAGGTGATTTATGTTATCGAAAAATCCCGGCCAATTGATGTGATTATAGCTGGATCAAAGCAGGGTTATAGACAGATGAGCCAAGTGCTGAAATTAGATTAAGTTTCTCAATAGATTCGTTTAAAAGTAGGGTGTCCTTAATCCCGAACCCTTAAAGCTTTTAATCGGCTCTAATAGCTTTTAACAATCGCAAGTAGCCTAAAATGGAGAATTTCTGGGGTTCAACTTGGTTTCGTTTTCGCAGAATGAATCCAGGGGGCTGATCGGAGCCCCGGAGCTGCTTCTAATGAAACAGGACTCGTGGTATTTCGAAAACGACTCATGAACAGCTTTAATAACACCAGACAGGGTTGATTTATATCATCGACCTAAAATAAAACAATACACTGTATAAGTCATGTTGTGGTCCTGTTGGTGAATCGAGTATGAGTAGAATATCGACAGTATTTCGATGTGTAGTGGATATCGTATCTGTCTCCATGCGTTTGATCCAGACAATGTGACATTCAGACCCTGAGTGAGTTTGTGATGTCTTTATTAATTTTTCAAACCACAAACGCACTTGTTTTCTGACCTCTTGTCTCATCATATTTCTATTTCTATTTGTTTATTTATTTTGTACCGAGGACCTTGTACAGTTACGGATGGCCCAGTGTCATTTTCTGACATCAAGCTGAGAAATCCACTTGTCATGTAGACTGGTCTTTGTCCTGGTATCTGGACAGGAATAATTCAAAATAAGCCAATAGGCTTAATAATATAATAACATGGTCAAGAAGTGTATTTGATATTTCCAACTGTGACAGGGAAATATAAATTTGAATATAAATAAATTATAAATGTATTTATTATAAATAAATAAATTAATTAATTAAAATATAAATTTGAAATAATAATAATAATTATTAGTATTATTATTATTGTTGTTGTTGTTGTTGTTGTGTGGTATCACAGATCTTTGGGATAAAATGATACTTCTCTCCAGGATTGAACATGTCGATTTTTTCCCTGACATTTCGTTTCGAATATAAACTATTGAAACAAAATCTCATTTCGACAAACGGATCAAACGCGTCCTGAGCCTTGGTGAAATTGTAAGTGTGTTGCTCGCAGGTGATTGGCTGCCGACTTCGGGCCCTTGTAGGATAAAAGGACATTTTCTGGGGGGGGGTCGCATGTAGGCTATTTGCACTGGTGGATTCCTGTGCACAAGGGAAGCGGGGGACTATCCTCAGAGGCACCATGACGGGGAAGGAAGGGGCTGTGTTATCGGAGAGTATGAACAAACCGAAACTAGTTGAAAACGGAGGGAATAGCAACCCGCTCTTGTCAAAGAGCATCGCATCACACGCACCCAGGTGCACGGGCTTCGGCATCCAGGAGATTTTGGGGTTGAATAAGGAGGCGTCCTCGGCGCCTCGGAGCGCGCTGGACTCCATCCCCGGGGGCGCGCACTTGCTGGCCGCGCGCTCCGTGCTCGGCCCTGCTGCCGTTGGGGTCGGTATGGGATTCATCGGCCCCGGGGGTATTCCGTCTTTCTACAGGCAGCCCTCGTTTCTGGATGTCCTGTCAGACGCGCAGAACGTCCATCTCCAACCTCTCAACAAGACAGCACCTCAGGAGGTCGGACAGTCTGCCAGTTCAGGTACGAGTCTTATAACACACACACACACACACACACACACACACACACACACACACGGGTGCTACAGATTTGTGTTGATTCTGCGTTCCTGGCATCTTTATACAAGGTGCAAGAGAATGAATAACAAATTTGAGGATTTTTTTTTTCATAATCACCTTCTCCATCCGCTCCTCCATTTTCTTCTTCTTCTTCTTCTTCTTCTTCTTCCTCTTCTTCTTCTTCTGCCTCTTCTTCTTCTTCTTATTATTATTATTATTATTATTATTATTATTATTATTATTATTATTATTATTGAGGCTAATTATTGGCGAGTCAATATAATTAAAATTTAAATGAATGTAATTCTGGCCTCAGCAGAACAGTAACACTCCACATGGAGTCATGGGTTTATTTTGAGGTAATTGATGTTGATGAGTTCAATAGGCCAGAAAAACTGTGCTCCACAGAGGCGCTTATTCTGAAAATTCAAGTTGCTGCTCGCGGCCGCAAACGCTGTGTCTCTGAATTTTATAGACTCCGAGGATGTTTCTTCGAGTGAACGAAAAACATCCAAGTCTTCCCTGGGCCAGAGCAAGAAGCGAAAGAAGAGGCGACATAGGTAATTATTCAGAGCTTTATTGTTTTACAGAAGCATAAATAGAGAGATTACTTTTCACTGAATTAGATGTACACTTTAAATCGGCTAGATCTATAGTTTATAAATTCAGCTTCCCGACTACTTTGTTCTGGTGACACCATCATGTAAACATTTGATAGGCATTTGAAGGGAATTATCTGTAAATTCCGTGCTCAGCATATTTACTGATAGGAATTTAAAATTCTAAGGCTATACATTCACGTTTTTGGAAATATAAAAAATACTGTCATATTATATATATAATATATATATATATATTTGTGTGTGTTGTACACTATAGTTTAATATGTTATTGCAATACTATATTATACAATGTAATAATAATCATAATAATAATTACTATTATTATTGTTCTTGTTATTATAATAGTAATAGATCTATACTATATTTAGTAACAAAAGGAAAACTTATCTTCTCTATCGCAGTATAAATTGCACTTGGACTTGAGCTGGTGTAAGAGTTTATAGAGCAAGAGCTCATGCAGCTTCGAGGGCAATAATGTGGTCGAGTGAACTTATTAGCTGGAAAGGTGATGTCGAGTTTAACACGTCAGTGCTCATTTATATACCGTTATAGTCCTTTAAAAAAAGAAAAAAAGAACTGATTTTAAGAATCTCAGCTTTGTTCGATTGTGTATAAAAATATTAATGAAGGAAGGATTGATGTCTATTGCGGCGTTATAATAACTGAAGCAAATCTTATTACTACAGTTTCCATTCAGCACAGGTAGAGTAATGCACACTGACCTACTTTACCACAGACCAAGTACCTTCACAGTGCAACAGGCCACAGCACTGAATATACTGCATTATACTTATAACTACACCCAGTTTAATAACGAGTCTCTCCTCGCCCTGAAAAACTACACAGGAAAAGGATATCTATGTTATATTCTAACATTTAACCTGTTGGCCTTAAAAAGATTCTCAGTAAATATTGTAACACTGTTAAGATAATATAGGGCTAAAGTCTTTGTTTCATATTATCAATTTAGATTCATTTCATTATTTTGTGTAGCCTAAATGGAGAAATATTATTTAGTGTAGAATATTGTTTAGGAAGTGTTTCAAGAATTTCAGCTGAGTATAGGCTCACTCTTCTTTTATAGGACAATATTCACATCTTATCAACTGGAAGAACTGGAGAAAGCTTTTAATGAAGCTCACTATCCAGATGTGTATGCCAGGGAGATGCTGGCTATGAAGACTGAACTACCAGAAGACAGGATACAGGTAATTTAGCCTATTATAAGGCATGCTATAGACCCTTATGTCATTTTCTATTAAACGGAATTAATTATGTAATTTTCTATAAGAGAATACAGGAAATTATCATTTCATATCAGACATGTGGAGGCAATAAATAAAATAGCCTACATATAATAATAATAATAATAATAATAATAATAATAATAATTATACAGTCCCGATAATTCTGTATGTCTATTGTTTTTATTATTATACATTATAGCCATCTGCCATTACTTAGATTCCCTGAAAGGATGTTGAAGATGAAAACCTTTCTTCATCGCGTCCACTATATGTACTGTACAATTCATTTTTATTCTGTGTATCTTTATGTCGTAAATTAAAAAAAAAAATGTTGGTTCAGTTTTAAAACCAGGTGGCTTTAGTCCGTGTTAATGTCACGTTTCATGCCTTTTATTTGATCAATCTTTATACTTTATGAGTCTAAAATAGTAAATATTTTTGATGAAATTTGTTTGTTGGCTAAGGAAGTAAAATTGAAATTTCTCTGATCTTATTTGTTTGGTCTGTAACATAGTGCTTTGCCTCGGTTAAGATATTTTACCTCTGCATGAATGATATGCGGATATTTAATCTGACTCTTACCGATTGTTTTTTATCGTGTTGTAAAAGAAACATGATTATGTGTGTAAATTAAAACATTTATTAGTGGACGGTTTTGCTGCATTGTAAAAAAAAAAAAAAAAAAAATAGTCATGATTAAAGGCTTTCACATTCTTGATCATTCCTAAAGCCAGCAATTCAAAAATGGCGTTTATTGGACGCTTTTGGATCATATAGATAAAAAAAAAAATTGGAACAAATTTTGCAATAAATCAAAATTTGATACTGAATGCAAAAAAAAAAAAAAAAACAACAACAACAAAACTTCAGTATAAAATATTTTTCGTTGCTGAAAACCTCGTTGATACCTCTAGAATTTCTTTGGCCTTCTACAAACAGAAAACAGAGAGGTTATAGGTATTTGTCCCTGATGCATTTATAGAAAGTGTTTAAAGCACGCTTGCAGTCATTGCAGTAGCAGTGATAAAGGGTGATTCAATTTGCAAGCTCTTGCAGAAAGGAGTCAGCTCGATTTTTTTGACCAAGGTTAAAATATGTAGCCCATATATCTTGCATTGCTTCAGAAAAGTGGTGGACCTCGTGTCCGATAGTGCAGGTGATCCTGCTGGCTTTAAGTGCACTTTTACACTGTGAGCCTTTCAGAGGCTGATTCTGGCTCAGCTTTCGCTCCATCAGGTGGAACTGAAGCCTATCAATCAACACATAACGACCCTTGAAAGTAAAGCTTGGCGTTTCGCTGTGTTATTCGGACACATCATTTCTCATCGGTCTCATGATGAACGTGAAACAATTTCCGTCTTGGAGCGCGAGCGCTAACGACCTAATCAAGCAATCACGGCGGAAGGAGATTGCGGGCTGACCCGAGCCATCCATCTGCCCACGCGCCTTTTTAATCTCGCCCTCATTATGGCTCCTCTCGATGAATAAATAATACGGAAATAAATAAATAAGAGCTGCTTGCAGTCCTAAGTAAGATTAACATCTAATTTTCTCATCGAGTGTAATTAGTTAAATCAGACGAGCCCGCTGAGTGGGGAGCGGAGCGGAGGCGCAGTGCGGGTTCACATGAAATAACTCCATTGAATTTATTAGCGCGGGTCAATGGCGCTGCTCCCCTGGGCGCTGCTCGTTTAATTTCCCGTGATATTTGCCCGCCTGTCCACCATCGATTGGGCCTGAAATTAACTTATTTTTCAATCAGCCTCGGCGTGCCCTAGGGGTCGCTTCTCCTCGCTGTCTCCGCCCGCTTTTCTTTACCGAGACCGATAACCAATTTCACTTGCATGAAATGAGAGCCATCATCAGGAGCACGTAAAAAAATTCCAAAATGGTTGGATAATTTCTTATCCAATGGGTCTGTGTGGAGCTCGGAGAATTGGCCCCGCCCCTGCAGGTCCTTTAGATAAGAGCACGCGAGGTGGAGAACCTGCTCAGCGCGTTGCCACCAGAGTGGGAGTCTCCACCATGCATGAACATCTGCATTAGCACTATTTTAGGGAGCTATGGCCCTCTTGATTTCCAGAAATCTGAACATGTGTGAGGGCTTGTCGCTTGGCCAGCCCAGTATGGCTGTGTTCAGGAAAAGAAAACAGTATTTCAGAAAATCATAAAGGATTTTTCACCATCAGCAATGCTTTCCTTTTCTATGGCAGCCCTGTTAGATCTTGATTATAGGAGAAACTAAATTAATGTGGTTGTCTTAGATTAAATCCAATCATCCATCCATCCATCCATCCATCCATCCTCATTCATCCCCATTCTCATTATCCGTAACCGCTTATCCCGAGCAGGGTCGCAGGCAAGCTGGAGCCTATCCCAGCTGACTAT
>JAODTV010000003.1:28326227-28337765 GCA_025399955.1 Galeichthys feliceps
CACTCTCGGGAGTTCCATGCTCTTGGGGTTTTATGCTCTCGGGGTTCTGTGCTCTCAGGAGTTCTGTGCTCTTGGGGTTTTATGCTCTCGGAGTTTTATGCTCTCGGGGTTCTGTGCTCTCGGGGGTTCTGTGCTCTTGGGGTTGTGTGCTCTCTGGGTTCTGCGCTTTCAGGGCTTTATGCTCTCGGGGGTTTATGCTCTCTGGGTTCTGTGCTCTTGGGGGTTCTGCGCTCTCGGCGGTTCTGTGCTCTCGCGGTTTTATGCTCTCGGAGTTCTGTGCTCTCTGGGTTCTGTGCTTTCGGGGCTTTATGCTCTCGGGGTTTTATGCTCTCGCCGTTCCGCGCTCTCGGGGTTTTATGCTCTCAGGGGGTTCTGCACTCTCTGGGTTTTATGCTCTCGGGGGTTCTGCGCTCTCAGGGTTTTATGCTCTCGGGGTTTTATGCTCTCGGCGTTCCGTGCTCTCGGGGTTTTATGCTCTCGGGGGTTCTGCGCTCTCAGGGTTTTATGCTCTCGGGGTTTTATGCTCTCGGGGTTCTGCGCTCTCGGGGTTTTATGCTCTTGGCGTTCCACGCTCTCTGACAGGCAGATGTAGTTTTTATGTTGGTATGACATCAGAAACGTGAACGCTGTGAGTTGGACACGTTCTCTGCAGGTCAGAAAGTCACGGTGAGAACAGAACCGGAAAGATTTCTCTGGGTTTGTTATAAAGAGTGCACAAACATCACGTGGAACTCATGTGAAACCGACGGCTCGTGAGTCCTGTTCCAACCAGATCAATCAGCAGTGACTTATCTTGACCAAACTTTTCCTCTCAGCTCCACTCAGCACCAGGGGACTGACGGAGCGGTGGCAGGGGATCTGTTCTCTTCCACCCGGCGCACAGTGGGAGTGTTTGTGCTGCTACACAGGGGGTGTGTGTGTGTGTTTTAGTTGGCAAAGCATGACGTCATTCTGACCCACTGAGGTGAGGCGATGTTTATGGCTCCGGCAATCTGTGTGTGTGTGTGTGTGTGTGTGTGTGTGTGTGTGTGTGATTTACAGCCACTTTATCATCTGATTGATGAGGACCAGATGATGTGATGCTTCCCCTCCTACTGATGAGCTCCAGTGTGTGTGTGTGTGTGTGTGTGTGTGTTTGTTTGAGGGAGCTCAGCACTTTAAAATTTCTTATTGCGCAAAAATTTCCGTGATGGGCCAAGAAACGTAGCGAAGATCTCAGGAAAGTCAACACTGCGCTGGATCTGTGTGATGTGGTTTGAGCCACAGTGTGGCGTGTCGTCTGTAAACACCAGCTGAACTTTGAACTTTACATTCAGGGCGCTGCTGTTTAAAGGGCGGGGCCATCTACAACTCGCATCATCACTTCGGTATTATTATAAAGAAACAACAGGGAGAGAGAGAGAGAGACAGACAGACAGATAGACAGAGAGAGAGCGAGAGAGAAGGAGAGAGATAGATGAATAAATTATAGATAAATTATATTTATTTATTCATCTATTTTTAAGATGTGTCATCCATTTTGTTTTATTGTCCATGTGTTTAAGTAATGCTTTGGCAATATTGTATACAATACAGTCATGCCAGTAAAGCTTATTGAATTGAATTGAGAGAGAGAGAGGGAAGAGATGGGGGGACAGATGACACACTCTACCTTATATAATTTAAGGTCTACTTTATCCACATTTCCAGGTGAAGAACAAGGGTACCCTATAGTGACAAGAAAAGGTACTAATTAAAATAGCACTTTTACTGAGTGCACCATCGTGTAGGACTGATGAAGCCTTTCAGATGAATGGCTTTTGAATGAAACAAGACAATTATTGGCCAATATAAATATAAAGCACGAAGTTTCTGTGCATGTCCAAGTGCGAGTTCGCTGTTGGGGCAGTTTAGTGCTCTCGCCTGTAGGGGGCGCTGGCAGTGCTGAGCGCAACAGGCGTTCCCTTATCCACCACATCCAGCCCGAATGGAGCTATTAAGTCAATTTAAAGGCCGAAAGGGGGAGTTTCCTCAAGTCCGCGCTATCTGTCAGGTTCCCCTGCTGTGGAGCAGAGAGCGCTGAAAATGAGCGGCAGGAAGAGTGGCGCTCCCTTCTTATGGCTCGCCGTGTGCTTCGGGAGCGCGCTCGAGGCCGTGGCACTGGGCTCGCGCGCCGTGTGGCGAAACGGCTCGGCGGTGCTCGTGCCGGACTACATGCTCAATCTGTACAGGACGCAGTCGCAGCTCGAGCGCACGAGCAACTACGGGAGCGCGACGCGCGCGAGGAGACGCGCCAACACAGTCACCAGCTTCGTGGACCAGAGCAAAGGTGGGGGGACGCGCACCACTTAGCACTAAGACCCATTCGATTTCATGGATGCAAGTTAGATAAACTAGATCCGTTATTTTTCTCTAAAGGACTTGATTTTAGTTCATTATGAAAAAAGAGACTAACCCATTCTCCAGGCAGTTTCTCTCTCTGACAAGATGCACTTGCATTCCAGATGTTATCCTGCTGACATGCTTTATACCCTTGCTACACCCTTATATTGCTGCATTAGATGGTTTGCAGGCAATGGTCATTAAGTCTTTGCGTTATATAGTAGTACAGCTGCTTGTGCTCTTCTGTATGGTTGGTGTCATGTGTATTTAATAGGCTCATTTTGGTGCACTTGTCACTTTGTATTAAAACTGTGGTTTTGCACTAGGATCTTTATGCAGTCCTGTACTATTGTCCGTGTATTAGTATTATTTATTTTATTTTTTTTGTTGTGCTATTTTTTTTATTGTTCTAACAATAGAAAAGGCTAATGCGCAAATGCGTCAATTGTATCCAAATGTGCTTTAGTGATTTATAATAGATATTAAAGACACAATCCTGAAAGAAAGGATGCAGCCATCTACTTGCAGTTTATTATTTTAATTAATTCATTGTTTTTAGGTGTCAGCAACATAGTCAAGTCAAGTTTATTTGTATAGCACTTTTAACAATAGGCATTGTCGCAAAACAGCTTTACAGAATTTTAGTGACTTTAAACATGAGCTAATTTTATCCCTAGTCTATTATGCAAATGATTCTTATGATTTTATTTGGACATGGTCATGAGTCTTTATTTTAGATGACATGCTGAAGAACAAATTGTTGAGTTTTAGATTTTCCTGATGTTTACGCTTTCGAAATCAACTATTTCATCGAACACCTAAAATCATGGACTTTAATGTGTCTAACCTCTACCATCTGTGAAAAATAAAGTTCACTGGCGTGTTGAGCCGAATGCTCGGAAAGAGCGTGCAATCCATGGCCAGGTGTTGCTGATAAAGACAGAAACTCTTAATTCAAAACTCATGGTCAAATACATATTATGGCATACAATAGTGATTTTACAAAACCGCGCCTGGTTTGGTGGGTCATTTCCCCGCCTAAGAACACAAAATGAACTGGCTAGACCACCATTCTTGGTGTAATGAGTGGGGACTGGAGCGATGGGAAGGTCAAAACAAAGTGCAATACAGAGTCTGTCCTGCAAAATGTTACCTAATTGCTAGAAAACGACTTGGTGCCAATGTCAGTGCTGATTAAACAACATCAATTAAAACATATCAGACAGTTAGACATTTTACTAACATTCGATTTTATAGTCTTAGAGGAAATACATTTCTGATGCATAAATCAGCAGTCCTTTTTGTTTAGAAATGATGGGAAATGTAATTATTAAAATCACATTGCATACATCATCGACTGACATAATTCATTTCTATGACCCTTCGGTTCCTGAGGCCCAGAAAATTCTTGAGCGCAAATTAGGCTGCGTGTTGTAGACCAAAATAAAAGTGGAGGAGTTGGAATGAACCCCCATTTCCAGACTGCCTCTTCATGATATTTTTTAGATTATGTCATTGTTTGGTCTGGCAAGCAGATATTACCTCAAGAAGAGAATGCTTTGCCCTAGGACCCCACTCTGAGTTCATCATTCATTCTGATAGTGGTCCTTTTTCTGAGTGTGAGAAACAAGTCTGAGAGGCAGCTTACACTGGATGCCTCTGTCCTTTTTGCTCCTCTTGAGGACCACAGGCCAAGCCCAGGTTGTGTGGCTGCTCACAGCAGATGCTTAACTGTTTGCAATTACTTGCTTTTCTTAGTTCTGTCTCGTGATATGCAGTCAACACGATATAGCCAGATCTGGCCTTGGGTTCTCGTGCTACCCACTCATATTAGAAGAATCCCCTTCATGTTTTAACCATGAAACTGTGGTCTGCGTCTCAGGTTGCACAGTGCTCTGGCTTCTACGGTTGAGTTAGATGTCAAGACGTCAACATTGAAACTTGTTTTACTTGCTGGATCTGGTCCCTTTTAGCAAAGCTCTTGTCTGCATTGCTTCAGTCACGGATGGCATAGTGCGACATGGGCTTATGATAGATCTCTTTGGAAAACATCTGAATAAGAAAAATAGCACAGCACAAAGATCATCATGAGATGTTCGAACGAAAATCACAGTTCGGCTCTCTCCAGAGGTTTAATGAGCCCAACACTTAGATGTATTCAGGAAACTAGGTCCAGGTGATTTCTAGCCATTATAATGACCGTCAGAGGTGTTCAACCCAAATGGCAGACATCTAATTGTGTCCCCAGGCCACCTAATACTCCTCTTAAATTTACAGCCTCCTCTTGAGGAGCCTAGCAGAAGGGGAGGGAAGGGTTTTGCTGGAGACCATGAGCTTTTAGTGTGTCCCAGCAAGCTTTTTTTCATATTCAATCTGCACAACTAGGAGATGCTGCCAAGGACCAAGGCAGTCCGTCAGGTCAACCGAACACTCTCCACCTGGCCTTGGCTGGTGTTGTGTGCCTTGCATTTGGAGAATCCATTCTAGGCCCCTGAATGTTATTCTCATTGAAGAGAAGAGCTGACAGTGTCAGTATGGCATTTTCGGCTATTTGGTAGACTGCTCACAACGGGCCAAGGAATGTGAGATTTCTACTGCAGACAGATGGCTCCTGTAAGCAGTGCTGAAGTTAAATTAACATTGACCCATTATTGAAATTCCTCCCAGGCAGTACATATTTGAATGTCTAAGACTGAACTGCTCATCTTCTTGTTGTTGATTTCTTGTATACTTACAGATGAGCCATCAGCTGAGTCCCACCAGCAGTACATATTTGACCTTTCGGGTCTCTCAAGGACAGAAGAACTAGTGGAGGCTGAGCTGCGGGTGTTGCGGAAGCTGCCGTCTGACTTGGAGAAATTACGGTCCTGTGCAGGAAACCTGTACCACCTACTCCTTTATAGCTGCTCCTCTCGGGGCTCATCAGGCAAGCCTCTACTGCTCACTTCTAGGACAGTCGACATTCTGGATACCACCTTGAGTACTTGGGATGTGTTTAACATTGGGACTACTCTGAAAGCCCACTACAGGGTGCACAGGACAACTCAAGACAGCAGATATGTATGTTTCAGCATAGCTGTTGTTTCAGACTTAACAAATGAAATGATCTCCCCTTCTTTGGTTGGTTTGGGTTCAGAGGGGCAGCAGAAGAATGAGAAGGCTTTGCTTGTAGCCTTTTCCCGCACTCGCAGGAAAGAGAATCTATTCAGAGAGATCCGTGAGAAGATGAAAGCCATGCACATGTTTGAGCGGAGCTCTGAGGGTCGTGGTAGACCCAGGCGCCGCCAGAAGAGGAGAACTGCCTTAGCGGGTCGCTCTGCTGGAGCAGGGACAGCAGGTGGTGGTGGGGCCACTGGGGGAGGTGGAACAGGCGGAGGGGGCAAAGGAGGTGGCAGACGGAGGACTCGCTGCAGCCGCAAACCGCTCCATGTGAACTTTAAAGAGCTGGGATGGGATGACTGGATCATTGCGCCACTGGACTACGATGCGTACCACTGCGAAGGTGCATGTGACTTCCCACTGCGTTCGCACCTCGAACCCACCAACCACGCCATCATCCAGACGCTCATGAACTCCATGGATCCAGAGTCAACACCGCCCAGCTGCTGTGTACCTTCCAAGCTCAGCCCTATAAGCATCCTGTACATTGACGCTGGGAATAATGTGGTATATAAGCAGTATGAGGATATGGTAGTGGAAAGCTGTGGCTGCAGGTAGCAGCATGAAATTGGGCTGGACTGCAGCCCTTGATTTGAAACCTACAAAAGAGCCCCAATGCAGCACTGCCAGCCTCACAGAAATGAGCCTTAGTGCCAAAATATTTTAGCAATCACTACCATGAATAAGAGTGTGTGTAAATGCATGTGGTGGCGTGGACATGAGAGGTTATGCTCACGGGCATTTTGAACAGTGTCTTTCAAATGGGCAGAAAACCCAATGGGTAAAAATGCTGAATAGCCCTCTTTGCAAGATACTAAATTCTCCAACAAAATAAACACCTCCTTGATCAGGAAAAGAGTAAGACCAGAAATGCCAGAAATAACACTGCATCCTGATAATGTAAACTGAATGATAGAGCACTCAAGTATGGCTCAGAGTGACTGAGAAAAGGTTGAACTGTTCTGAATTCCCAAGTCTGTCAGAGATTCCATGCTCAAGTCTAAGAGCAGAAGTGCTTTGCTTGACAGTCAGCTTAAGCTGAAGAAAACATTCATAAGAATTTTATAGAAGATTTAAATAAAAAAATATAAATGTGAGAAAGAAAAAAAGTGACCTTAATCAGTGGCAGCAATGCTTGTCTGACTGTTGGAGGTTTTGACTTTTTCTGTAAGGCACAATGTGTTATTCCAGTTGGACCTTGGGTTGTTTTTATAATCAAGAGCCTCATTGGGTGATTTATTGAGGACGACAGTTCTGAATTTTATATCAAGGTAACCCACACACAGTTGATGCTCCCAAGAGGTGACATCTCGCTTCCTTTTCTCAGCATAATAGACAGTGTTTGACTGGCCCACGAAAGGAAACTCACAAACCATACATTGCTAAGAACTTCAGTCATTATTTGTTTCACTCAAAAGGCTAATCATGCCAAGTTGTCTAAGAATTGTGTTTAACTAAGCTCATTACAAAAGAAATAAGCATTGTGGACACCCCACTTGGCATCTGCAGGACTAGATACAATATCCGCGTTATTCATGATGTCCACATGTGTAAGAGGTAAATGACTTCACTGAACCTCAGAAACTGGGAAAGACGTTAGAAAGCCAAAGTCAGAATGATTCTTGGCATTGTGCACTTATGTGTGACAACCCTCTTGTCAGGTCAAACTGCATGTGTAGGTCGGTTTGCTTTTCCTCATCTCCGCTGTCCTTATGTTCATTTTATTTTAGAATAAACATTCCCATCAAGCACGTTCTCCTGAATGCAGCTTCACATTGTACAGTATACCTGCTAAGCGACATAAGACAATGAGTGTTAAAACACCCTGAGATCATGCCAGGTGAACCAGCCTATTTAAACTCGATTCAAATGATTCAAGACTACATTCTGCCATCCCTGTGGTATACAGCTTTGAAGGTTTTTTTTTTTTTTTTCATTATCTAAAAATATACACACTGGAATATAGTGATACATAAGCGTAAAGAGACAGCCAGAAAAGCTGCAGCCATCAAACAACTGCTGTGTGCCTTATACGATCGGCATAACCTAGCGAGCTCAGCCCTGCGCGAGTTCTGCCGGTTTTGATAACAGACTGATGTTATCCCAGTTTATTTCAGTACATTTGTTCATTTTTGCAGGAAAAAAAACATTTTGGTTGCAGTTTTTCAGGGTTTTTAAGGACAATGAAAGGAACAGAGGCACATAACATTATGAGCTGTAAGTAAATCTGCTTGAGCATATGAATAATGTGACATCAGAGTTCTCTCCTAAATGCACATCTATAGTAGTAGTAGTACTAGTAGTAATAATAATAATAATAATAATAATAATAATAATAAGTATAAATGCACAGGTGATTATAGAAAATCGCGTGCACTGACTGGTCGAGAAATAGGGACTATTTCTCGATAATCACCTTGAGCGACTTGGCAAAATGGCTGCCGATCACTTTGTCACTGTAAGTGATGAAGAATTACAAATTATGAAAGAAAATGCTGTTCCTAAAAGCACTAAAGATGCTACGAAGTTTGGTCTAAAACTATTCAAAGGTAAGGTGGAATTGTGATTTATTTTATCTATTTCAAAACAAAGTATTTTATGCGACTCGGCATAGATAAGTGACACAAGCGTTACATTTGCATGCCACTTTTGAAGATTGAAAAATAATTTTTAATGTGATTTTTTTTATTATTAATCACCGGTGTATTTATACTAAAACAATTATTGGCCTCAGGCTCAGTGAATATCGGTGAATAATAACAGAGACTTCATCTCAGTCATTATTCACTGATATCCACCTTGCCTTTGGCAAATAATTGTGATATATTTGTGATAAATTTGCTTACATTTAAATAGGAACATAGAAACTTGGATATTAAAGGTGTGGTAGGCTAGATAGTTTTTTTTTTTTTTGTTTTTTTTTCCAGAAACATTGTTATATTTCTTGAAATTCTCTTTACATCCCGATAGCAATGAATAAATCAAATGCTCTAACAATAAAAAGAAAAAAATCCGTCATCTGTGGCAGTCGCAGGTCCATAAAAAGCCCTTCCAATAACTTCTTTGGTCCAAATGAAATGATTGGATGGCCTACCTGCCTGTCTACCTGCCGACCTGTGCACATCCTGCCCCTGTCTTGTCTTCCACAAGGCTAGGCAGATATATTGCTAAAACTAGTGAGCTAGTCACGCAAAAATGGCAGGGAAAGGGCAGCCAAAATTTCCAGTTACACCTAACATTATACCTACAACAGCTTGCACTGCTTAACAATTGTGACAGACTGCACCCAGTCCCTCTGATTCTCGGCACAGAACACCCTCAGGAAGCATCCAATCTCCTGATTTGCCCTCTCTAGCAGTCCACTGGACTGCGGGTGATGGTCCGAGGTTAGGCTCACTGAGACCCCCAATTTTTCCATGAACCTAGTCCAGACTCGTGATGTGAACTGGGGGCCCCAATCACTGACAACGTCTTTGGGGATGCCAAAGTACCGAAAGACATGTGAAAAGATCAATTCTGCTGTCTCTAGTGCTGTGGGAAAGCCGAGTAGAGAGATGAGTCTCAGAGACTTTGAAAAGTGGTCGATGATGACCATTATCACTGTGTGGTTCTGTGATTTAGGAAGGTCTGTGATGAAGTCGATTGTGATGTGGGACCATGGACATTTTGGTGTGGGTAATGGCATGAGTTTGCCTACTGGAAGCACACAGGGTACTTTAGCCTGTGCACATGCAGAAAAGGATGAGATATATCAGTTGATATCAGTGAGCATGTTCGGCCACTAATACTTAGTTTTGAGCAGTTGAAAGGTGTGTTGGCTGCCCAGGTGCCCAGTTGCAGGAGTCGTATGTGCCCAAGTGATCAGCCAGCTTCAGAGGCATGCAGGGATATAAGTGAGATTGGAGGAGCAGCTGTCAGGAATGTGATACGCTAAGGTCTGGGCGAGCACTCGGTCTATGTCCCAGGTGAGGGCATTGATGAAGCAGGCTGGGGGGGATAGTGGGTCATAAATCTTGGGCTGGAGCTGAGGAGGGGTATACACAGGATAGTGCATCAGCTTTTATGTTCTTTGAACCGGGTCTGTAGGCTATGGTGAACTGGAAACGGGCGAAGAACAGTGCCCAGCAAGCTTGGCAGGGGTTCAATCTCTTGGCTGACTTGAGATACTCCAGGTTTTTATGGTCACTGTAACTGGTGAAATGGTACATCGCTCCTTCCAACCAGTGTCTCCATTCCTCCAATGCTAATTTCATGGCCAATAGCTCCTGGTTTCCAATGTCATAGTTACGTTCTGTGGGGGTGAGTTTCTTTGAGAAAAATGCTATAGGCTGTAACTTGGGACTCTCACCAAAATGCTGTTAAAGTACTGCTCCGACCCCAGATTCAGTGGCATCCACTTCGACCATGAACAGTTTACTTCACAATGTTGGTGTAAACTGAGAGTCCTTTTATACTGTGCGGTAATGAGGCAGTGATATGGAACAGGTGTGTGTGATAATCAGTATTCTGGAGACTGACAGCAGTGTGCGGTGGCCATGTTTGAAGACTGCTGCAAACTTTGGGAAGTTGGAGTCTCGCGTGCGAACAGGTGCAGACCTGACATCTGAATTATGGTAAATGCAAGTTGCCAACTTGGTAGTTGTGCATGAATATCCCCTCAATTTCAAGTGGTATTTTTGGAAAAAATAATACCCATGTTCTTGAGTCAGCATGACCTTCAACGTTTCAATATGGTGGAAGACAGTTTCAGTAGTGGATGGTAAGGAATTGTTTGTTTGTTGGTTTGTTTTAATTTAGCAATACAATTATCGTTAGCTGTTGCTTGGGTACATAATCTAATCTGTAATCTGTGTACACTTCACTTTATATAGAACAATGCTATTTAGCATAGGCATTACAGAATCAAAATATAATTTTTCCAAGAAACAAGTAAGAAGGAATCATGTGTCTGCTATTTTTCATTTTGCTCCAACAACAAAACACTTGAACATGACATACTCAGAATTCTGACTTCACAAGTGGGAAGCAGGACCTTCCGAATAGCAGGTGAAGGCAGCAAAGCAGGAGGTCAAACCAGAGTGAACATCGATATGGCTTTTCAGCAATGGTGACAAATGAGGGAGTTATCTGGTTTGTTTGCTTTTGGGGGATGATGTTGTTAGTTGGATATGACACCAATGTGCTATGACACCAATGTGCTATGTTCCCCTCCAATGCACGTTCTCATGGACTCATCCTTCAGCAGTAATCAGGCAATGCACGTTCATGTGTTTTGGAGGAGTGGCCTTGGAGAGAGGCCTGAAGGGAGGTGGTATGGATTTTTGGTTGGGCACATTCAAAATCTAGCTTACTCTTGCTGGTTTCTCCAGAATGACCTACTTTGCTGTTAAATATGCGAGATAGTGAACATTTATTTTCTTCATTTTAAATGTTTAAAAACTAATCTAAACCGTTCTGTTTATTTTCCATTTTTATCAATCCCAGATTTTCAATGTGATCTCAGATTTTAGACCCCACTGTACCCGTAGTATCAGGCTGTGTACTGTCTAGCCTGGTCATGAGGACTTGGGGTTAGCTATTGGGGTTTTATTTTTCTCTATTTAGTTGCACTTTGTCAGCTCAGTTGTATGGTTGGCTTGTTTTCCTTGGCTGTTTGTTGATCGTTACTTCAACAGAATATTACATGAGGTGTTATTCTGTCACTTAGTCATTTGGCACTAAAACTTTCTTGTCTAGAAGTTCAGCACTTCTTGTATCTGACTTTTGCACTCGTTGTACGTCGCTCTGGATAAGAGCATTTGCTAAACGCCTATAATGTAATGTAATGTAATATAATAAGTATGTAAACATCTGCACACATGCAAACATTACATACATTTCCTGACCTTGTCCCAGGTTGATTTGGGTTTGTTCCCTCCAAGTTTAAACCATTTCCATGCTATAATGGTTAGAGAAGCAGCTTTGGGACCAAAAGGTTGCCAGTTCGATTCCCTGGACCAGCAGGAATGGCTGAAGTGC
>JAODTV010000003.1:28430243-28443342 GCA_025399955.1 Galeichthys feliceps
GCGCCAGAAACAACACCACCACATTTATTATGGTGTGACTCTGCTGGGTGCCTGGTGGACAGCAGTGAACCAGTGCTGTCACTTTACATCGTTACTATATAGTTACAATCAAATATCAAACTTGATATGTCAAACAGCTGTCCGGTTACATCTTTCATGTCCACACGCGCTAGAGCTCGGAGCACGCAGCTGCAGATTGTAAAGCACGCGCCATTAGGACTAATTAGCATGCACCTGTTCCTGGTTAGAGCACAATCACAGCACACGCACATAAGGACTCTCAGTAACACACAGACTTTGCGAAAGCCTTGTATTTTGTATCGCTTTTCTGGTTTTCACTGTTTGTGTTTTTGGACTGTGAGTATTGTATATCCTGCCTGTGCCTCAGTCAACCACTGCCTGTTTTTCGACTCTGCCTTTGTCTATGTTTTGGATCTGTTTGCTAGCATGCTTTCAATAAAACTCTTCCTGCACTTACATCCGTCTATCACCCTTACATGACACAAACTGTCAATTGTCCAACAAGCTAGCGGACTAATAAAACTGTTTTAACTTGTTTTCTGTGAATGTGTCGTAAATATTTTCCGTAAAATGTATTAGTAAATAATCCCATGGTATTTTTTAAAAAGCAAATAAAAAATAAGCACTTAATAAAAACCCATCTATCTTACGTAAATAAAGATACAAATTTCATTGTCCGGTGATCAAGTGTTTATGA
This sequence comes from Galeichthys feliceps, assembly GCA_025399955.1. Classification (NCBI taxonomy): domain Eukaryota; kingdom Metazoa; phylum Chordata; class Actinopteri; order Siluriformes; family Ariidae; genus Galeichthys; species Galeichthys feliceps. The sequence goes on from JAODTV010000003.1 coordinate 28,430,962, forward strand.
GATACGTTGCCTTGCACTTACGGTCGGGTTCCCTGTGGTGGTACATGTTCATCGTACATACGTATGAACTTCATATGGACAAAGCCTTCAAAAATCAGGTCGAAGCATTTATCTTAAGTATGGCCCTCTGCTCCATGTGCGCAAAGCACGTGCGAGGAGCTCCTTTAAAAAAGTGGACACCAAATGGAACTGTTATAAACTTGCCTGGAAGATGTCCCGTTTATTTTTCCCCCGATATACAGTGAGGAGGATGGTAAGAGAGGCAAAAAAAGTTGATGTTGGTCAATTACAAGAAAAAATAAAATCTTAGGGTTTCCAAGTCTCCAAAACCACCATCAGACACCACCTCCATGCCAACAGATTATTTGGAAGGTACGCCAGAAATAAGCCTTTTCTGTCAGTTGCGAGCACCTGAAGTTTGCAAAATACTCCTGCAAGTTTGACTGGAACCATGTTATATGGTCTGATGTAACAGAAATGGAGTGTTTTGGCAACAAACACTCAAGGTGGGTTTGGTGTAAAAAGAAGGATGGCTATAATGAAAAGAACCCGATCCCAACTATAAAATATGGTGGAAGTTCTGTGATGTTTTGGGGCTGTTTTTCCTCCAAAGGCCCTGGAAACGTTGTTAGGGTACATGGCATCATGGACTCCATGAAACACCAGGACATTTTAAATCAAAATCTGGCTGCCTCTGCCAGGAAACTAAACCTGCGTCATCAATGGAGTGTTTTAAATATCATTTGGCATTAAACATAAACATCTCAGAACTACTGCACTTTTGAAGGAAACATTCTGTTTCTGTTCTTCCTACACATATGTAACAGTTTCTATTTAATAGATGGAAACTGTGTTATGACACTTGAATCATTTCACTGGCTCCTTCAACTACTTTGTCCTTAAATTGGATTCTAACTCAGTTGTGAAGTCAATACAATAGTTATAATACAAATATTTAAAAAAATGCATACAAGTAGTTGATTACAATGCTCACTTGTATAATGCCTGGATGAGACTTAATTATATTTTTTATCTTTCACGATAGTCACCATGTCAGATTAGGCAATCATAGTGGCATACATTCTTGCCGTGTCTTGGTCTGGAGACTGGCAACACTATGAGTTTGACCCCAACCAATCATTGTTCATGCCCTTGCGTGTTGTCAGGGAGGAGGATTAAGAAATTGTCAGTCAGGGCTATCAAGGAGCACGACATAGGATTTTTCAAACTAGGTGAGAAAATACAAAAAAAAATTTTTTTGCCAAACTTTTTGTCAGGGTGTCGGGGTTTCCCAGATGCCACATCACTGTTCTTCAATTCTGTCACACTACCAGGCCCATTAATCGTTCCCGACATTCATATTCTGGCCCAACACTGGAAATTTGTAGGTCGCGACAAAATCATGTCATGCTAAGTTTGTGTAGTCTGATCCCAGGATAAGAAATTATACTCAAACAACAACAACAACAACAACAACAACAACAAAATCACCCATCTGTAGTCTGCAAAGGAGAATTTAATTATGTTATATCATGACGAATAGTTACATAACATATCAACAAGTTATACACAAACACTCAAACATAATTTTCTATAAGGATAACAAATATTTTTTCAAAAGTTTTTTTACACGTTGTTTAAAAAAAAGAAAAGAAAAGAAAAGCATAATAAAAAAGCATTCCAAATATGAACATTTAAGTCATGCTTGGCCATTCACTGAAAGAATTCCAGTAGAAAGGCAGGGAAATATCTACATCTATCTTTTTGCTGGTTACTTTTATGTATGGCTGTGTATGCTGTGAAGCTTTTTTTGAATATTCAATAATACTTTCAATGTTAGCTCTAAGGTACTTCTCTAAGACTGAAATTAATTCATTAGTCTCTGAGTTAAGGTTCTCCATGGAGATCTCATTGTAGACCTCCTGGACCTTCAATTGTGCTTTGTCTTTATACTCAGCTGCATTTATTTTTGCCACATGAATCTGCCTTGCAAGTTCCTGCATTACTGGTATATTGTTGGCCTCAGTGTAAATTCCCTTCAGACGAGTAGAAAGCTCATCTAGTTTCTCTGCCTTTAAAGAGGCAATAAACTCTCCTGTCCGCTGGATGCAAAGTTTTACAAAGTCACTGATATTTTGCAACAGTTTCTCTAACTTCAGACCTTCCCACTTCTTCAGTGCTTGAATAATCTGATCCTGTGTGGACTTCACAGCAGACTTTAGATTCCTCAAAATATCTTTACCATTAAGAACTACATTTGTAGTGGGAACGCTGAAATGAATTTCATTGACAAAGCTTTTAATGGTGTCACATATAATCTCCATAAGGCTGGTAAATCTACTTGCAGCTCTCCTAACCACCATTGAAACAGACTGTCTCATCTTGTCGTACAACTCTTGACCAGTGAGCTTCTCTTCCAACTCTGGCATGTGAAACTTAGTCTCACTCAGAAACTTCATTACAACATCCAATAGGATCTTGAAATTGGACTCATAATGATGCAGTAGTTCTTTGACATTTTCAGAAACCCAGGAAATCACATCCTGGAGGTTTATTTCTGGCATGCTCTTCATTGTTCTCTTCATCATTGCTTGACTCTGCAGTCTCAGGTGCTCAATTGAGTTCTGAATTGCATCAAATGCTCTGGGGATGTTACTATAAGCTCTGTTAACACTGTTTGCTATGGCATTCTTAAACTTTAAAGCAGCACGATTAAGGTCAATGCCAAAATGAGCTTTGTGATATTTGTTGACGAAATCATAAAGAGCCCGTGTCATATCAGGCAGCCTGACTTTAATCTCATTCACCATGTCAAAGAACCCATTAAGTTGCCAGCTAGTTTGAAGGTTCAGCCTTTCAGAGTTCTTAATAGTAACCTTGAAACTCAGCAGGTCAGTGTCCTTGTCAGGAGATGACTGCATGAACAAAGAAAGAAGATTATTTTATCACAACAATCTTAACACTTACAAGTTTCCCTGATTTAATCTTTTACCTTAAGGTTTTATATTATAAAACTCTTACTTGTCATGTAACCCTGATTACATCAAATCAAAATGGTAGACCAATCCTAAACAATAACATATTGTGCAAACGAAACAACTTTCTTACCAAGGATCTGGTGAAGAGTTTTGCATAGTACTGAGATGGCGACCTCCTTGTTAACTGAAATCCAACAAAGCCAGCTGGGTAGGATACTGAAGACGTTATACCATTATTGTGGGAGGCAAAGCGGAATTTCACATCAGCAAAAGTTTGGCTTGTTACATCAATGTCCAGTGTGTGTCTTGGAGGTCTGTGAAATAAAATCAGCATTTGACCATTTGGACTTTTGCCTATTTTTTGATACTGATTCTGATCATTTTCTGAAGTAAGCCATAACACAGATTTAACAATAAATTTCAATGGAAATAATAATAATTATGCACAGTTACCTTGAGGCAGAAGGCTCTTGACGTTTAATTCTGCATGGAAAAATTAAGCATAGAATAAGAAATAAAATGTAACAGTATTTGACTCTATCACTTTCCACCGACAATGAAGACAAAATTCATAGCAAGTAGTAATCACTTTTTGTCAAATTTTGAACAACATGTTTAAAAAAAAAAAAGGAAACGATATCCAATATTTTTATATTGTGTTTAAAATTGAATTTAGTAACAAATTCAAGACTGGGAGATTAAAAAGTCTCCTTAAATATCTTTCCCAGTTGTTCAGGGATCTTGAGAGAGAAAGCTTAAAAAAATTAGTAACAGGAAGTATGGTATAGTAGTTTGTAAAAGAGTTGACAAATTAATATGATAAGCATGCTGCATTTTCCACATACACACATTATTACCTCAGATTCTGATGGAGATCATGCTTCCAGTTCACCTTTACATCATTGTGGGAGAAGGTGCATTTTCCATCCAGACTCATATATCCATTATCCAATAAGACACTGGCAACAGCTTAATAAAGAATGTGTAGAATAGTATTTAGTATGGTTAGCATAATACGTATTTGAAAATCTGCTTGCTCACTGAATATACCAAAACATGCTGTTTAAATCAAAGAATCATTACCTTCCAGATCATATTCTAGGAACGTCATGGTGGATATGCATGAGGACTTCAGTGTGTATACAAAGCCTGGTTGCTTGTTCTCTACTTTTGCAGTCCACGTATTGGTGTAAATTGGAGAGGAAACTTTCACAGAAGTGGAGAGGGCACCAAAAGATGGAATAAATACACTGACAGGTAAGTGAAGTGATATCTCTGGGATCTCAATTTTCTGTTCTGGGATTGTTATAGTTGGCATCTCAAAATTACATATTGCTTTAATGGGGTCATCCAGGCTGACTGTGTGCTCACCGATGGTGAAAGATTTAGGAAGGGTAAATGATGAGATTGTGACTTCATATTGAGGTAACTTCAAAAGCAGGAAAGACATTTTGTCCCTTATGTATTTTGTGTTGATTTCAAAGCTGGGGACTTTGACCTTTGGCAGTCCTGGCAAAGTTATATCAAAAGTATCCATGCTAATAGAATCTGGGATTTTCAGGTTTTGTAGATCTAAGGTAAAGGATGGCACCCGAAGTGTTGTAAGAGGCATGTTAAAAGATGGAACAGTGATGGCAGGTGGAATAGAAACAGAATCAAGCATGTCAACATTTTCAAGTCGCGGATCCATTTCCCTTATAATCTGTGGAATCTTCTTCATCCAGTTGGGTACTGTTAGTGTGGTTTTTGGAATATTAAAAATTACTCCATTTTCAAATACTTTTGCAGGCAGTGAAAACAGAGTCCCATCCATACTCTTGGTATATACCAAATGAGTAGCAACATTAAGGGACTGTAATTGGTCTGGGCTGGTGGTCTCATCAAACTTCATCACATCCCATAGAGTTTTCTGATAGACAGGCAGTTTAATAGACTTCAAAAATGCAAGATGAGCTTCAATGGATTCTGCAATCTCCATGCGTATCTCAGATTCATCGTTGGACAGTATCATATCACTGGAATGTTTAATTGATGCTAGTTGTTCCGTGCTACTCCAAATTAACTTCTGTTTACCTGAGATGACAGTTAGATCCACATTCTCCATTATATTTGCAAGACCAATATTAGATGGCTGTGATATATCAATATTTAGTCTAGCAGACAGGGTTGTCAGTGGAACAAACTCAATAGTTCCCTTTGCAGAGTGCTTTCCGCTGGTTGAAAAAGAGGCAATATTTACCTCATTATTATTTGTATAATTCACTGTGGCATAAATGCGTCGAAGAGTAGCCTCAAGTTCAAGGTTTTCAGTCATATCCAGATTCCAGATTTTAGCCTTCTTGTAATCAGCATCAGATGTTAAAGCTGTTTTTACAGTGATATGTAGACCATTGGTATTTAGGTATAGTACTGCATTGTTGTCTAAAGATTCTGAAAAACGCCCCTTCTGCATTATTGTTCCATCTGTCATTCCCTTCAAAGAACTCTCCACAGAGAAATAGGATGAGAGTGCCTCAAGCACAAGATCATGTTGCATTTTTCCTTTCACTTCACTTTTTAATGTTGGGAGAGTGGAAGTGTATTCAACCTTAATATTTGAGGCAAGATTAGGCTTGGTCTTGGTATTCCCTTGAAGTTGCTGATTTAATTCCATTGTTAAAACAGGCAGGCTGATTTTGAAAACATTTGCTAGGGAAGCCTCTAGAATCCTCTTGGTGAGACTGACACTGCTGTCATGAGTATATATTGCATTTTTGTGCTCCAGTGACAGAGTTGTAGCCATTTTTAGACACCTCTTCCTAGTGATGCTGGTTGTACCATCAAGTTTGCCCTTAAGAAATTCAAACACAGAGGAGGAAGATGCTCCCAGTCTGACCACAATGTCAGACTGGTTGTAGAGGCCACCATTAGAATTCAGAGTAATCACTGGTGACTTGAATGAAAAGTCATAGGTCACATTTCCTAGAGCAGGTATCATGATGTTGTTTTGAATATCTGGCAGTGTGAATGCAGGTAGTGTTAGCACCCTGAGGGTTTCAGGCACATGCAAAATTGGCAATTCTAGAGATGGAAGTACAAGAGTATAGGAGGGAACTGAAAAACCCATCACAGGAACTTTGAAACTAGGTGTGCTAACCTCTTTGGGGATAAAATAGCCTACTGCAGGCAATTCAGCTCTAAAGGCTGATACTTCAATATTTAACAGAGGTACAGTGTATCCAGGGACAGTGAAATACTTTGGGGGCTGTTTGGATGTGTCAATCTTGAATTTTTCAAGTTGAGTCCTGGCTTGGTTATAAGAATTTGTTAAGGCTTTAAAAAATTTGTCCCGTCCAAGTTCAAAGTGTATCCCTAAAATTTCAGCATTTTCATTAATAGATTTGTAGATGGGTCCAAGATCTAGGTTAAAAGTGTGTTTGTCCATGTTTTTTTGATACTGGAGCTGAAAATTCATGTCAAATGATTGATGAGTTGTGGTCAGTAGGTCTTTCAGGCCAAAGTCCTCCCACAAAGAAAAGTCTTTGATCATGGGCGTTTTAGTGTCAAACCATGGCAGTGTCATCTCTGGAATAGTTAGTGGGACGGTCAAAAAATCAAGATTAGCCTCACCATCCATTGATGCATAGATTAATGCATCATATTTATGGTTATTTAAAGTGAAGTTGTGGTTATATTTGTACTGGTTAAATCGAGTTAGACCCAACCAACATACATGGTGTTTTTCAGAATTCAAAGTCATCTTATAATCTTGCTGAACATCAATCTTTCCAGTTAGTTTAAGGGGCAAGACTATTTTAGAGTTTCCTTTATTTTTGCAGTCAAGAGTGATCTCAAATGGCTGGGCTAGAAATTCACAAGAATTTGACAGAGTTCCACTGACTCTTCCAGTCAGTTCTGCATTATGCGAGGCCATTAATTCAATTCTGAGACCCTCCATTTGGGCTTTCCCTGTCAGTCTCATTACACTTGTCTTCAAGAAGGGAGTCTCTGTCTCAGCACTGACATCAAGAATAATATGCCTCAGGATGACAGATTCAGCATTGACTGATTGTTTTGCTTTCAGGACTTTGCTGTTTGTCTCACCATCAAAGGTTAGCTTTACAGTACCTCCATTGACACTAAATTCCAGATTGCTCTTGTGGATGCCTTCATCAGCATAGTCCTTGACTGACCATTTCCCATTTCCCACATTTCTGTAAGTCACAGAGATGACTCCAGATTCAAATTGAGCCTCAGCCTTTTTCGTAATTGTGGCCTGACTTGAGATTTTCATCGAGGGGATGTTGAGGTCATGGTTGTAGGTTGTGTCCATCTTCACAGATATTCCATTGTTTAGGACAACTCCTACATTATTTGTTAAGTCAGCGTTGTATATTTGAGTTGTAGCCTTAGCATCTGTCTTTGCTGTTGCCTCAGCTGAAGGGCCACTGAAAATAAGTGAACCTTCATGATTGATACTAAAAGACACGTGGTTGGCTGTTATGGTCTCACTAATCACCATTTCCTTCATGTTAGGGGCTTTCATGTGAAGCATTGCATCCAAAGAGTAACCAAGAACTTCTAGAGTTGACGTTACCTTTGAAGTCAGAGTAGCTTTAAATTGTGGCTCTGATCTTATAGTTGTTGTATTCTGAATTGCTGCCACTGTCATTATTGTGTAGTGTGGGGAATTTAATCGGAATTCTCCATACAGCTTTCCAAAAGCAGGTACACATGGTTCTAGTGAAATACGAGGCAGCTTGACTTCAGGAATAGGCAACATGGTAATCTCAAAATTCTCCAGATTTAATTTGGGTATATGTATTTCTGGGAACTTTAACTCTACAAGTCTGATCTCTGGGAAAGTAAATTCAGGCAGGTAATACCAATAAAGTGCTCTTAAGTCACCAAATGTGGCCTCAGGATCCAGCTCTGGAATTTCAAAATCTCTGATTTGGTCAATGAATTCAATTATCTTCTGTTTAATTTCCTCAAAATTAATGGAGACAGATGGAACATGGATAAAATCCAGAACTGTGAATTCAGGTATTGTTATCATAGATGGAATGTTAATATCTTGAAGCCTAGGCAGATTTATGTCAAAAGCAGGAATGTGAAGTGTAGTGAATGGAATGGTAAAATCCAGTATTTCAATCTGTGCCGTTTTGAGAGAACTGAGAACTTCTTCCACAGCTTGTTGAATCTGAGTAAGAAAGTCTTGCTCACCTGATACTTTCTGTATAATCTCAATCATTTTATGCAATTGTAATGAGATGTAGGCAAGCATATTGTTGTAGGATTCACTGGTTCTTTCCAGGTAAACAAGGATTTCATCTCTTATGTCCATGTCTTGGATTCGCAGTTTCATATCTTCCAGGGTGTCCTGGATCTTCAGTTTAATATCCTTGTAAGCTGTTCTGTCTATTACACCCTTTAGTATCCTATAAAGCTCAGCTACCTTAGTGTTTTTCAGTTGCTCTAAATACTTAACAGTAGAGGCATACATCTCTCTTATAAAGTCCTTGGATGCCTCTATTTTCTGTGGGATTTCATAAAGCATTATTTGTTCATTGATGTAATTTATTATTTTGCTGATATTCTCATTGGCTTCATTGACAAATTCATTGTAATCAAAATTCTTGAGATTCCTAATAATAAGTTCAATATAATTATTTAAATCATCAATGTTTCGCTTAATGTCAACTAATTTTAGTTCAGTCACAATAACATGAAGTAGTTCAAAGAGCTTGTCTGAAAAGTATTCAAATGGAATAGACTTTAAAGTCTCTACCATTGCCTCAACAGTCTTGTGGATTTTGTACTGCTCGATAAGAACGGTTGCCTGTTGTATGAAGATTTCCATCTTCCTTTCAATTTCATATCTTTGAAACAGCTCACTTATTTTTGAGCAAACATAAATGGTCTTTTCCACAAGTTCATATTCATCAATCCAGTTGACAATGACATCATTTATGGAATCAATCACAGTTTGAATGTCTTCATCTGGGATGTGATCAGAGAGCTGATTCACATACCGCTCCAGATCAAATGAGCTTATATAGTTTATCACTTCCTGAACAAACTTTGTAATGTCAAAGGCCTCTATTGCTTGCTTCAGTTTGCTCAATTTTGTTTGCAGTTTTGCTCTAATATCATATTTGGCATCAAGCTTTCTCAACCAAGTCATGCTGCTGTCCTGCAACTTTTGCAGATCAATCTGATTAATTACATCTTCAAAGACATTAATGACTGTAAGGATTGTACTTGTAATGCTGTATCTTTCGTCAAAGGTTTTGAGTTCATTGCCAATTTTTTCCAGAATTTTTGTCAATGATCCACTTTCAATAAAATATTTTACTTGGGACTGAATGTCTTTTATTTTGATAGCAAAATCAATTAAGGCTTTTTGTGAAGCAATCTTAAGCTTCTCCATAGATAAATCTAAATCATCCATGGTAACAGCATAATCTTGTGCTAAAGAAATAATCTTATCCTTGGCCATGTTTAATTTGTTCTGTAGATCAAGCTCCTCCATGAAGTAACGAAAATTTTGTGGAATTTTTTCCAAGTTCTCTCTGAATTGCCTTGCCAAATCATTGATATCCAAACCATTGAGGTACTCCTGAAGGGACTCAAGAATATTCACAATTGAGGTTTGCATTCTCTCAAAGGCAACAGGAAGGCTCTCGATGAAGGGTAAATCAATGATGTGACAGTTGCTGTTTTTATCATACTTAAGAAAACCAGAGATGCTGAACTCCTGGGTGTCCAAAGAATTGTCACTTGATTCTCCAAGCAAGAGATCTGTGTGGAGCACACTAGAGAGCTGAACTCCCAGATCTGTTTCTTTGTTGTAAATACTGACGTCTTGATTGTATGCATGGTTATTTAACTTAGACTTGAAGCTCCACAAAATGGACTGCTCATTGGGTATCAACAAGCCATCAAATTTGTTTTCAATGTGAGTTTCTGCCGAATTCCCATTTGGTAATGCATGTATGGCTGAGGCTCTCCAGTCAAGGGACTTAGCTATTGCAAAAGGTTCTCCTTTCAAGAGGAACTTGCTATAGAGTTGCCCAGTGTGCTTACCATACCAATTCACTGAACCATCAACATTCAAAATGCCATCAACAGTAAGGCTAAATGGCACTGCCATTGTACGGATGACATTCTCAAGGCGCAAAGCTCTGGAATTTAAACGGGTCTCGCTTTTAAAAACAGACGATAATCCAGCAAATTCCAGTTCAATGTTCTGGCCGATCTGGGATTCCAGAACTTCTCCAGTTGCGTCACATTTTATTGAACCACTCAAGTCAGAAAAATTTATTCCACAAGTGGTCTTAATGGTATCCTCCTTATATTTGCCAGTAATGCTTCCAGTTGCCTCTAACTTAAAAGGCTCCAACTTCAGAGACCCGTCATTGCTGAAGGTGATGTCAAAAATCTCGACTTTACTGTTTGAGAGCACAGAGGTAACAAAAGGCCTCATGTTCACCTTGATATCCTGGCCATATGACACACCATCACAGATGAAACTGTCTGTTTTGGAATGGAACGCTAGGGTCCATAGAGTTACAGTCAGGGTATGAGTGCTTTCAGTCTTCATTTTCTGTAATGTGCCTGTCATAGTGTTGGAGACCGTTAGGCCCTGCTCATTCAGAGCCAAATTCATTGTGTTTCTTGCATCACCCTCAAAAGCATTGCCTTTAAAAATGCTGTTTAAATTAACTCCAGTCTTAGAGATTTTGCCTTTTACATTGAACTCACCTGAATTGTCCTGACCTAACGCTTTAGTCATAAGAGACATGAAGGCGCCATCAGTTCCATCAATACCAGCATTTAAGACATTCTCAAATGTCATTGAGTTATACAGAAGTGTTGTTGTACAACTTGTGGCCAAGCCATTCACTCTCAAAGTAAGTGTACCTTTGTGTGTTCCATGGCTATTTTCAAAGTTTAGGGAACCATCCAAGTTCACTTCAAGTCCTTTGTCATTCAGAGATCCCATGAGCACAGAGTATGCTCGATTTGCTGCATCATCAGCATGGGTCTCAAGCTTGAAGCTGGCTTTTTCCTTTGTCAAATGTAGGTCAGTCTGAAAGCGAAGTGCATTGTTCATTGCTGCAACACTAGCATCTGAATTCAAAGTCAATTGGCCATCTTTGTACTTCACTTCAGCTATATGCTTCAGAGCATCCTGTTTTGCGCTTGTTTTGGACACAATAGATAACTCTTCATTGCGATATTCTCCCTTGGTCACAGTTTGACCCTGGATGACTGAAGAGTCAAATCTCAAGACAGATTCTCCTGTTCCTTCTTCATTGAGGAGATCAATGGTGTAGGATTGGGTATATGTCGTGTTGGCATACAGGGATCCTATTTTGAAGACTCCATCGATATTTCCATCTGCAGTGATCTCATAATCTGTGGTAGAAGTCTGAGCAGAATAATACAGGGAGGTTTCTAGTCCAAATGGGCTTGTGGCTTGAAGCTTGTAAATTTGCCTGAATTTGTCATGCTCAGTCATGCTTTCAAAGACACTAAAGCTAGCATCAAGGAAACTGTGTTGCAAGGAGCCATTCACAAGGTACATAACGGTGTCATCAAAAGTGCCAGAAACCAGAGCTGTACCTTGATGAAGAAAAAAAGGAAAATTTTAATAGACATTCTTATTGTTTTAAGTTATATACAGCAGATGAATATATTCATTATTCAGCTGGGAAAGGCTGATAATATCTGTTTATTTTATTTGATAAAGAATTGCCACTGTTATATCATAAACTCTACTAACCGAGTATTAAGTACATTTTAAAATATTTTTCAGGTGAGAACTTCAAACTTATTATAATACCTTCAATTTTATATGAAAGAGGTGTCACAGGACTGGTGGCCATAACTTTGTATTTAGCAATGTAGCTGGGAACATCATCAGTGTAATTTCCTCCTTGGAGTGAGCCTTCCCAGTCATAGAAGTTGCTCTTCATTTTAGCAGAAGCCTCTCCCATGCCAATCATGGGTAATGAGAAGTCCAAGTTCTGAGGGATTGTGAAGGAGGGGATTCTGTACATAGTTTCAGGCACATCTAACCCAAGCCATGGCACATAAACAGCGGGGAGTGTAAACCCAGAGGGAATGTTTAACTCTGCAGAGGATTTGCCACCAAAAGGAAGAGGCAGTGAGAAGAATATTTTGCCCTTGTTGAACTGGTACCGGAACAGTGCATCACTAAAACAAACAAATCAACAAGACAGAAATACTTTAAAATAAAGATTAAATCTTTTTAAATTTAAAAAAAAAAAAGATTTTTGCAAATTTATTAAAAATTAAAAACTAAGAAATCACATTTGCATAAGTATTCACAGCCTTTGCCATGAAGCTCAAAATTGAGCTCAGGTGCATCCTGTTTCCACTGATCATCCTTGAG
>JAODTV010000003.1:29066420-29076660 GCA_025399955.1 Galeichthys feliceps
ACATGAGATACTCTTGGAAGAGCTGGGTCTTCAAGAGCCTCTTGAAGGTAGAGAGGGATGCCCCTGCTCTGGTAGCAAACAGGTTTATATTTTGCTTATATTATGTACCTTTTTAGGCCCACAATCTTAGTCTGAGATGTATTATACACCATAAGCACCTGTGTACTTGTAGGTAAATGATATGCTACTGAAGTTTAAAAAAAAAAAGGTTGAGGGTGCCATCTGAGCAGCAAGGAATGGTACAGTTTGGTACTTTTCCTCCCCTGAGGGTGAAGTACTATCGTGGTGTTGGTTATCTTTCGATGCTTATCACCTATTTTACTACTTTTTTTTTTCTCTCTCATGACTTTTGATGTGTTCCTCTATAGACTAGATATCTGGGTCTGGTTTAATTTAAGCGTACATTAACGCACTAAATAATCTGGTATATCAAAATGGTCCATCTGTAGTGGTACAGCATGAACTCTGATTATTCAGTAGGCTGTTAGTATGCAGTGTTGGTGCTCCCACATTAAACACTACACTGGGCCAAATGACTGTCTGGTGGTGTTGGACTATAGTTTAGGACACCGCTTAGACTCGGGCTCAGACCAACCAGCTTTTGTTAGTTCTGCGGTTAAGCCTCTTCCTATCTGGTGCTGTTCTCTACCAAGCGCACATTGTTTCTCTCCTTTTCCCCCCCCCCTTTTTTTTTTTAAAGTGAATTATTGGCTTGCACTACATTTAACACGTTTCAGGACTTTATGAACAAATCGACCTGTCCATCTCGACCCCACACAAGTTTGGGGAAAAGGGGATGAACAATACTAAGGTCTATCATGAAACCCCCGGACTACTGTTGAGTGTGTAACGGAATTTTTTTTTTTTTTTTTTTAAGGCTTGGAGTGTCTCTCTAAAATAAAAGGGCCTCGATGTGAACTAGCACTCACTGCTCTATTACGCTCATACTTAACCAGTCTGAGTACTAGTCATTAGAAAAGGGTGTATACTAGAACCAGCACTCACTGGTTCTTTAAGCACAACTGAAATGTACACTAGAGACTGGTTGAATTTATGAAGAGTGCGCCACCTACCGGAAAACTCATCACACTACTTTTTTTTTTATCACGTCTATGTGGGGTGGACAGTGGTGGTGCTGCTGCATGGGGCTCGAACCCTCACCCTCTGATCAGTAACCCAGAGCCTTAACCCGTTGAGCCAATACAAGAAAACGCAAGTGGACTCGACCGTATATCAGTTCAGTTCAGTGCTCTAGTATTTAGATACTTGTTCCTGACGTGATAAGTCTGTGTGCGAAATTAGAGAAGCTCTAATTAAATAGTACATCAACATGTAGGCTATTAGAATTATTTTCTTGGTGTTTGGTCATAACACGTCATTCAACACAAGGTATATCTATGTAGTCTATTCCACTCTGGTTTAAAATACAACACACAAAGCTTAGGCTTATGCATGCATCCTAAGAATAATAATAATAGTATGTCCAGCATAATTATAAAGGACAGGAAAGGCTAGTACAAAGAAGCAGATATTATTATTAATGACTGGACAATGCAGAAGAGAACACTGTTTCGAGTGAGTTAGGATACTGTGTGGCCAGTTTGATTATTAAAGGGGCGAGAAACTATTGTGATACGAGTTCTGTCAGTAATGACCATAAACCCTTTCCTGATAGATTTTACAGGGTGAATGGATTTCATATTATTGTGTGCACATGGCAATTTGCTCTTGGTTTCTGTATGTAGTTAAGAACAAGCATACACACACACAAATGTACACCAGGAACACAAGAAGTGTTTGAAATGCAGTCTTTATTACTTCCTGAAACACAGTCATGCATTCTGAGGAAATGTACTCATCACACAGCATACGATAAGCTTTTTTTATTCACTAGCTAACACTAATGTGCACGGACAGCCTCACGAATTATTCATAAATAATAAACACAAAGCATTTACCTTCAGTGCACTGAATGATCATTTTTTGAGAGGTTGACTTTACTTAACACAAGCATTTCTCTCTTCAGTATTATAACATTTAACTATCCACCTCTACATTTTCTTAATGACCATGTAAATTACACTTCATAATTCCACATGTAATAAAACATGACCATAGTTGCAATACTAAATTAGTTGATGATTGCATTATTTTCTAGCACCCTACTGACCACAGCTGGCTGTTACACCTGAAAACCTTCCATTAAATACATAGCATGATTTACTCAATACCTCCACGTTGCACAATTGTATATTCATCACAAACAGAATAGCAGGCCAAACTTTCTTTGTACCATATTGAATTTATTTCATAAAAAAAAAAAGAAAAACACCATCCTGCTCTTTATAGCACACTCTCTCGTTCTTCACTGCCCTTGTCCTGCATGGTGTTTGCGCTCTTCTTCATTCGCACTGTGAGAAGGTTGTGGTTGAGCAGAGCTCTGGGGCCAGTGCTTGGTCCCGGAGAGATGATGAGGCTGCGCTCGTCTCCGTTATTATTGTTGTTGTTGATGGGCGACTTGTTGCTGGCTGCCTGGTTCAGGTTGGTGACAGCCTGCGTGTGTGTGTGTGATGTGGCCCAGGTCTCCTCAGGGCTGCTGGCCTCAGACAGAGCTTCTGAGCAGATGGACATGCGTATTGTGGTCACAAGGTCTTCCTCTTTTGACTTTTCATCCTCTTCCTGAGTCTCCTCACTCTCCTCATCCTGTAGTGAATGATTAGAGGAGCTGCCGCTGGACCTCATGCCTGAGTCAGACGACTCTTTTTTGTCCATTCCGGCAGAGACAAAGCTCTTTGCCTGCATCTCCTCTTGCTGCCCTTCCCAGAGGAGGAGTGTGGCATCAATCTCCTCAGGCACACACTCCTCCTCATCCTCTTCATTGGGTACACTGTGGTAGCGCGGCCCTGGTCCCTTGGTGCGGCTCACAGAGGGTTTGCGCTCTGGTTTCTCGTCCTCCTCTGTGATTGGATGGAGAAGACCAGAGTCCTGGGCAGTGGAGTAGTCCATCACACTCTCTCCTGTTTTAGAGTTTCTCTTGAAGGATTTACGGCCTTCCTGCTCGCCATCCTTGGCCTTGTCTTCTGATCTCTCAACCCCAGGGCCGCCTGCCTCCAGCTGGGCCATGTGAGAGATGTAGTCCTGGTAGGCACTATGGTACTCTGCTTGCTGCCTGTCAGTTAACTTACTAATGTCATTGGATGACTCCTGAGAATTCAGACTGGACACGCTGGAAGTCCTGTGGGTCACAACCTGGAGTGGCAAACCAAAGGTCTGTGAACAGTGTAAAGGAATATTGCAGATCACAAATTCTTCCCTTTAAAAACACAGTCCCATCTCTGAAAGGATAATTAATACATTGATTTTAATTATGTTTGACTGAGGAATTCACAAAAATATTCTACCAAAATGTGTCAGTTTCCCACAGATTTGAACTATAGTTGGGGTGTTTTTTAAAATATATTTTTTCTACATATATTTTTAAGTTTGATGGATATTGAGTAGATGCTATAAATAAATATACATATTATTTGTTTTATTTTTTCATCACCTTTACCTTTATCACGGTTACCTCTACGGTTTGCTTTCTGTGTCTCACTGACTAACTCCTGAAGAGGCCAAAGGTAACTCTGAAGCAGCAGAAGATCCACAGCTCAGATGGGAGAAGTTGTTCACAGGACAATAACAGCTCAGACACTACACAAATCTGGCCTTGATGGAAGCGTGACAAGTCATACGAAATCCCATTTGCCAAAAAACATGTTGGACACTAAATCTGGAGAAAGTTTCTCTGGTCTGATGAGAAAAATCATCCTGAGAACACCATCTTTACAGTGAAGCATGATGGTGGGAGCATTATGCTGAGAGTTAGCCTTCGCCTCTAGGTTACTTTTCTGACTAATGCCCTCCTAGTCACTGGCACTTCGCTGACGGCCCCCAAAAAGCTTTCATCTTTTTTAATAATGGATTTAATGGTGCTCAGCAGGATATTCAAAGCTGGGGATAATATTTTAGAACCGAACCCTGATTAATACTTTTCCACACCTTTGTCCTGGACTTGGTATGATAGCTTCATGATGCTGTTTGTTTCGGCATGATCTCTAAAAACTCTTGGGCCTTCCAGGAACAGATGAATTTATGTTGATTGCATGTGACATTTTAAATTGCACAAAAGTGAACTCCATTCAACTAATTATGTGACTTTTGATTGCAACTTGTTACACTAGAATTAATTTAAAGGTTTCACAGCAGAGGACAAATACTTATGCAATCACAACGTCCGTTTTTTTTTGTTTTTTTTTGTAAATAAGTGTGCAAATTATATTTATTTCCCCCCCATTTCATTATTATGGGCTATTTTGTGTATATTAATAACATAATACCAATAAAATCCATTTCAGTTCCAGGTTGTAACACTACAAAATATGGAAAAGCTCAAGTGGCAAAGCCCTGTAATATAAAAAATTCTAGACACTGCAGCGAGATGTGCTTGGCAAATGTGGAGTGACGACTTTGCGCACAACTAGCCAATTCTATGTGTCAGGAATGGGCTTGCACATGCAGCCCTGCATTAAATGTGTGCATGTGTGGGTTGTGAGGCAGTCCAGCCCTTCACTTCCTCTGCTCATTCAGGTCAGAGAACACTCCGTTTGTCACCCAGTAAACCACAGGCTATTTCCACTCTTCTGATAAACTACTAAAAAGCAGAAGCTTGCTTCTGCTTCTTTGTTAGTCAAGAAAGCTGCTATGGTGAAAATGTATGTTTCTCTGAAAGTTTATATGTACAGGGTTGGGGCGGGGGTGTGTTTGTGTATTTATAACTATAGGGCAGCATGGCCAGTGAATCTAAGCTATATATTAATAGATTCTGACTGTGAGCATGTGTTGAAGATTATAGACATGTATTTGTGCAGCGACTGTCTAAATACTTACCTATATATAAACATGGTGTTATGTGAATAATCCGGTCTCATCTGGATGGATAAAGTATACCTATCTTATAGATGGAGCCAAAAAGCCTGCCTTGCCTCAATAAACCAAGAGTGTGTGACTGACAATGCTAGCGCCTTTGTTCTCAAGATGTCAGCTGACTAACTGTACCAGAAACTTGCACTTCTGAATCTTACAGCTTGCATCAGTCTCTTTTGGCCTCTTTCTTGAATAATCTGTTTATGACCAACCATTTGTTGGACATTTTTTCCCTTGGCCTACAATTAAATCCACTGATGAACACACATTATGCATGTGTTGACAAATATAGCAATGAGACAAGGAGTGGGTCTCATTCCCTTTGTGTTAATAACTGTTTAGTTAGTGACACTTTACAACACATTTAAAGTTATTACTTTCTAACCCTACATTCATTTTCGGGAGCGACAAAGCAACATGACGACCGTTCATTTTCTACAAAAGTGTCCGACAGCACAAGTGACCTTTGAATTGAGAATTACTATTCTATGTAAATTAAGCTTGTTGTATTAAAGCAACAAATCCAAACCTCTGGCTCGAATAATTCCTCAGACCAATCTTATGGAGCATGTGGTCCAACATTTTTTCAATTCCCCATTCACAACTTTAGTTTCTGCCTGCAATTAGTTCCCATTTAATGTGTGATGCAAAAATGGAAGAAAAACTTATAACTGTGGTTCTATGTTATGCGGTCATTTACAGCCTCTATAAATGAAGAAAAAAAAGCTTGAAAAGAAGTAGCAGAGATGTAGAGACGCTTTGGTGAGTGTATGTGGCTAATACAGTTAGCTTGCTTTGCTAATCTGTCAACAACACTAATATGAAGCCTAGCTTGTGACATGTAAATTAAACTCGAGTACATTTTACACAAAAGTGACATGTATTGTATAGGCTGTCCATTTTTGCTACTTTTTTAGTTTCTCATCAGAACAGCAAAAAAAAAAAAAAAACTGTGTTCGTGGAACACTGATGCCAAGCCTGGTATTGCCGGTTAAAGTTTTTGCCACAGACAAACAAACAAACCCACAGACAGACAGACAGACGGACAGGCGAAAAACTTTGATCTTTGATTCCGGGGGCATAAATAATAAAAAAAATAAAAAAATAAAAAGCTGAACAGTGAACGCCTACAAGCAACAACAATAGCAGTCATTACACACCCACAAGAAATAAACTACAATATGAGTGACTTGTCACCTGCTAGCATGGATGTAGAATAAGGATTAAATGGATGTATGGATGGATACCATGTTTATTGGTTGAATTGATCAGAATAGAGGTTGTAACTTGGCACCCACATTCCAGTGGTTGATGGGGGGTCTGACGGGTTCCTCCAGTCCAGCAGTGCTGAGTTCCTCGAAGCTGAGGTTCAGGCTGTATTGTAGACTTCTGTGGGGGGCTGCTGCAGAACAGACAGGAGGAGGTTCAAGATGAACCAACGCACTACTGCTCTGCTCACTAATCCTTACACATTCCTCCTGCAGCAGCTGACTCTCCACCTGCCGCTGCTCCAGCACCTGGGGAACAGGACCACAGAAACAGAAAAGATCATACGTATTCACCTGGACGTTAGTTAAAGAAAACACAGCAGTAAGCAGATTATCTAACAACTAGGAAACGTTGGGTGGTTCATCACTGGTATGCTAGATTTGCTTAAGTTGCATCAGGAGTCTGATTTCAAAAAGCATGTTCCTTTGGCTGTGGACAGGCTGTAATATGTAAAGAATAAAACATGACCAGGCAGGCTGTTCTACGAAAATGATCAACAGTGGGGTGGTGTGTCATAACCCAACATAAAGCGGAGGGTTGTTTCCACCCAGAAGTGGGTTATTTTCCAATAACTGACCATCCTAAATTGCAAACACAATTTTATTTTAAATTAAAGAATGACATCATACTTTTATCTGTTTATTAGTTATATTTAATGTTGTGCAACATTCCACAAAACAAGTTAGTTCCTGTCACCACTTACATTATCACAGCTACAGAGCTATAAACATTTGTTCCCTCATCGGCTTCTTATTTCTTTCTCTGTTAACAAGAGTTTAAAAAATGCGGCCTATCATGCTACCAAGAAATCGCAAAGTCCTCCTTCCTGAAGGCTCAGAAAACTTAAAGGAACTGCCTTTCCTCTGACCGTTACAAAATGCGGACACTGTAGACTCCTTCCAAAAGTACTGAAATCTCCACACAGAAAACTTAATCAACACTTTCAATCAATCAAGAATTGAACAGCACTGTATAAAGACATATATCATTATAGCACAATGAAGGAAGGTTACTGATGAAGTTTAGATTAGTGAGCAGTGAATCTTGTCATTCAGTGTGTCTGTGTATCTGTCCTGTGT
Organism: Galeichthys feliceps; assembly: GCA_025399955.1. Classification (NCBI taxonomy): domain Eukaryota; kingdom Metazoa; phylum Chordata; class Actinopteri; order Siluriformes; family Ariidae; genus Galeichthys; species Galeichthys feliceps. Next base: position 29,073,734 of record JAODTV010000003.1, read on the forward strand.
GTTACTCATTTCCCACAGACACGATTTTGAACGTGATAAATGCTACTTTCTTGTAAAAGTCAAGCTATTCAGACCTTTGAGTGGATGCTGAGCTCCCACTGACAATAACCTTCGTTCATTCTGAGAGCTGCCATCTTGGACCAGATGGCTGCCTGCTTGTTGGCAACACAACATTCGTTTGTGGTAGCACAAATGGAGATCTGATCAACACACACTACATGTTTTCCTGATTGCAACCCCATGCCGGATGTTTTATCGAAAGTCGGATTGTTTGAAAAGCCTGAATCAGGCATTAAGAGTGGGAAAACTCAGAAGAGGTAATATGAGGAATTAGAGAGAAACTTTGCTTTTCTGTCATCTGAAGGAGTAAATAGCAATCCTGTTAACGTCTTACCGTTGCTTTGAAGAGATGCCAGTCCCCAAAATTCATGTTCATCTCCTTCTTGAGCTCCTCCAGTTGACATTGGCACAGGACACGGCCATTCACATTCGCCTGGGAATGCAAACATTCACAACTTAACCTTTAACTCATTATGAAGCTCTTCCACGCAGCTTTATTTATTTGGACCTACACGGTCTTTGGGAAAACAAGAGGCAAGCTTGTGTTTGGTGCATGCTAGTGCATTCTGAAGGCCTGAGTGCTTACGTCTGTACTACAATAGAGATCTTTCAGTAGCTGTTGCTGCACAGCTGTTAGGTTGGATAATGAAGGTCTGAAGGCATTAGTCATGTCATTGCCAATGCTCAGATGGTGATTGCAGGAAAACAAGGAGATAAAATTTGGATACACCAATGTAGATAATAAAGCTGGTCATGACCAAATTATTAAGGGATAACACATGACAGACCATGCTGTTATAGGAAAAATAATCCATGCCGGGGTGGTGTGATATGCCCCAAAACAAAATGGAGGAATAATTGAAGTGGATCACTTTTCATATAACATCACAGCCTGAAGTGCGTTATTTGCTTTTATACCACAGTGATTTGCTACATGTCAGCCTTTTTAATTATTTATGGTTACATTTAATGGTATTTAACATCTGTGAGACAAGCTAATTCCTGTTATCACTTACACTATAATCAATAAACATTATAGTGTTTGCTCACTAGCCTCTCCTGTAATCTCTTTCTTGAAGTAAATCAGATAAGCGTTATCAGCTGATGATGTAACAGGGGTTGTTGAAAGCCACCATGTGTGTGTGTCCCCCGATTGTGTTCCATACACAAATATCAGTGTTCTGTTTTCACAGTAAATGTGAGAAATTTATGTCAATTACAGAAATGTTAAAACCTCTCACACGCCTTTTTTTTTTTTTTACTGACAAGGTCCTGGTGCATGTTCAGAGACATTCTAAAGAACTGGTCCACATTTCCACTGGCTGAACTGTTATGTAATTATACAAAATGTGGGCGTTTCCTAATAATGCACAGCTTCTAAAAACTGTATAGGGTCTTTCCCATTTTGTCTCTGAATTTGAGAAAGTCAAATCCTTTAAACACAGCATGATTATATCAATTATTACATGCTGTTCATGACATGTTGCTTGTAGCTGTAAAATTTGAGTGTGTAGCAGCTCAACTGAAGCATGGCATTAATCCTAGTATCAGTAATGTAGCTTCTATTTAGTTCATTATGATCATTTCCTCCTTGAACTGCTGACTGATGGTTGCAATTTTTTCATTTCACTCATTTTGTTCAGAATATTATCTTTAAACGTGCCTGCGATGTTCACATTTTATTTTAATGAGTTGTTGTTATGGTGAGAAAATGACACCATGCTCCTAGTTCCTGACATCACTGGTTCTTGGTCCCAGACCAACAGAATTTTAGCGTTGTAAACAATTTTTCATTTCGAGAACTGGATCATTTAGAGTAGAAAAGCACAGGATGGTTCCAGATTGGAAATTCTGAACACTTTGGTGGTGGAAAAGACAATTATTTATGGGAGGTTTCATCGGAGAGCATTTTAGGGTCCTGTCAAGGAAATAAGAAATTTTGATATGTGTTTTGTAATCAAATCATACCTTTTTGATAGTGGTGATGTATTGCTCCATCATGCTAGAATCCAGGCCCTCAATTTGCCGCAGCCTTTCACATACATCATCAGTGCTAAGAGTACTAAGGAGCCCAGGGACTACTGCAGAATCAGAGCCCTATGCATCCACACACACACACACACACACAGTTATTTACATATCGCTAGCATCACTATTTATTCATGCATCCATGTATTACTATCTCTGAGAATGTGTGGTAGCATATGCAGTGCACCAGTGATGAAGAATATAAAGTAGCAGCAGGTACAATGTATGAAGCCATGTCCATTGTTCAGGCCAAAGCAGTGAGAAAACTAGTTAAATATGAATAAAACTCACCAGCGAGCGAACAAGTGAAGAATGATACTGTAAAGCAAATGCTAGTGTATTTATGGCACACATGCTCAACTGGCTACATCGAGAGACACAATGTCTATCTGTTCCAACGATACACCACTCCACCTAATTAACTTCCGCGTTTCAGTGCTCATTAGCAGAATCAGGTGGATGCATGTAGGGCTGGAATGAATGCCGACACTGCAGTTCCTTATGGAGAAGCAGGTATTTATGGCTTCAATATAAGTCATCATGAATCAAACCAAATGCTCAAAGTTGAGTGCATCTCATTAAAAAAAAAAAAAAAGAAAAAAAAAAGGGGTGACATGCTGACCAAATAAAGTATCTGATGTTTCTAGGCATCAAACCAAATTGCCATCATCTCTTTAAGCTTCCCCTTCATTGACAGGGAATGTCTAAATACCATATCTTTTTTTTTTTTTTTTTTTGGATTTTTCCCCGATTTTCTCCCCGAATTTAGTCGTATCCAATTCCCACCAGTCAGGTACGCTTCCCTATCTCGCGATCACCCCCAACCAGGGAGGGGCGAA
>JAODTV010000003.1:29079712-29090803 GCA_025399955.1 Galeichthys feliceps
TTTTTTACATCAGAAAAACCTATCATTTTAACGGGGTGTGTAGACTTTTTATATCCACTGTATATAGTGGGAGGGAGAGAGAGAGAGACAGAGAGAGAGAGAATGCTGAAGTGTGTATCTGCCCGCTTCTCACTCTGAGAAGCAGGCGTTACATTTTAGAAGCACCCACCCTGGTGTGACAGCCAAGGAAAAGTGGGTTTCAGCAAAAGGAAAAAAAAAAGTGGGTGTACTTGCAGCTGGACATGCTTTCTCACTGAACATACAGCTCTGATTGTACACTAGAATACTGATTACATGCATAACAGAGAATGAATCAGAAAGAAAAGAGAGAATGCAAAAAGGCATACAGAAGTAGAAAGTGATCATTGAGGCAGAATAGATGCACGGGCATCCAGGAGACTCATGATGATGTAACTGCAGCTAGCTCCAGCTCAAAAATGCAAAAAGTCACAACAACACAGCATAAGGACTGCCAGCAGAGGACTGTTAGTACACTTTCAGTCAGGTGACCAGGCTAATAAACCTACACAGCCTGGAACACCACTGAGGCTGAACAAGAATGATCAAAACATGAATACAGACATAGAGTCACGGATAAAAGCCATTCACATGGCCTCTTGCAACAAGTGTGCATGTGGAAAAGCAAGTCAAAGTCACGATGCATGAGCAAACAGAGACCATTCCCTTTAACATACACTACAGACCAAAAGTATGGAAGCGTGTTCTAATTTCCAAAAAGTCAATTTGCCAACAGAGCAACACAGCACACATACTAATATCTATACCTGATGTATCTGTTATATACACTAAAGTAATGAACTAAGTTGGTATAATTTAGTTAGCTGAACTGCCTTGATTATTGTTGTTTGGGTTTTATAACCAAACATGCTTCTCTAAGCTTCTGAAGATGTAATCGATATCACAAAATTTTCATGAGCTAGCTACATATTCAAGTTTATTAAATTTTATTTCTACAGCACATTTAACCATAGACATCGTCAAGTCACAGATCTACTTTACAGAAATTTAAATGAATTGTATATCCCTAAGGGGTCACAGTGGCAAGGAAAAACTCTCCGAGAAGAAGAAACTTTGAGAGGAACCGGATTCAAAAAGGAGCCCCTCCTTTTCCATTTGAAACTGGATAGTGGGATTATAAACAATCACAGTAGGTGTAGAAGAGTAAAGGCAAGCAATATATACCCTGTTTATTTTCTCTGTATGGATGAGGGCGAGTCAGATGAAAAGATTAAAAGTGCAAAATTAAGTAGAAATGAATCTTTCTTATCGAAGAATCCTGACACTTGTTAAGCGCTGGGAGATTTGTGGTGAACAAAATGGGAATTATGCAGAAAATTGATACTTTTGGGACACCTATTTGAAATAAACAATGCAAAATTACAGTTTTCATCTGACTCATCTTTGTTATTCAATTTCACATCAGCGGGGTCAAAATCCAGCACCAACAAAAGGACTGGGATTGCAATTGTGAAGTTCATAGGGTAATGGTTTGGAGCATCGTGTAGGTAAGCAGACGTCGTATTTACTTTTGCTGTTTTCAGTTTCATACATGAGCGACTATTTGCCACCGTTTTCATTGTAGTTTACTTTGTAAAAGGTGCAAGAATTTCTATTTCTTCCATAAATATTTTGCTACGTGTTAGCCCTTTAAAATGACAATTTCCTTTTCATTATCTTTTTTTAACACAAACTTAGTGTTTTTTCCTAATGTTGGCCTGTAACACATATAAAAGAGACACACACAGAGTAACACTTAATGGATACCATAGAGGGGGAGGTGAGGAAGGGGGAACCTTCAAAGGCATCTTCTCTGATAACACCCTGACAAAGAGAGAGATTATGATGGTAAAAATATTAGTGAAAGTGAACCAGGAGAGAAAGACAGAAATCTCTAGAATGGTGGGAGCACACAGGTGTACAATACACACAGACACACTGTAAAGCTGCAGTCGTTTCTTCATGAAATCTTTAAGTCACTTTTCTACCTTTATAGAGCAAATGAAACAAAAATGGTGCTCAGACCTGAAAGAAAGACACTAAGAAAAGCAAGAAACAATAGAAACATGTTTTATGTAGTCATATGCAGTGGTTCTCAATCCCCATACCAGAAAGCATAGGCACTGCACAAGTTTGAGTGGTCCGTGATCTAACATGTCCGAGTTCATGAAGGACTTGGAAATTTGCCAGTGTGTTGAATTAGGTGTAATGGAGACGGAAAAATACCAAACTGTGCAGTCAATGGTGTTCTCAGGAGTGGAGCTGAGAACCACTTATCCATACTAAAATACTCACATGGCTCTAAGGGTTAACTGTGTACTTACTAGTCCAGAGTTGTGGTCCTTATGGAAGGCCAGTTTGGAGGAAGGGCGGGAGGGGGCATGGAGGGGGTTGCCAGGATAATGACGGGGCACGTGATAAACATGAGGAGGGAAATAAGGCTATGGAGGTGGAGGAGAGAGAGGGAGAATGTTCAGACCATGAACAAATGAGGACAGGATGGGATGGGCTACATATTAGAAAAGCAAAATGTCGAAAATAAATAAAACGTCTAAAATAAAGGATATGGCCACAATCATTTTTCAGCCTATTCAGTAGGTCAAATTATTCAGTGTACCACATCAAGGCCTATGGCAGTGTGTGTGTGTGTGTGTGTGTGTGTGTGTGTGTGTGTGTCTCACCCGGTTGTAGAAGGGGTGTTGTGGGCCAGTGAGGCCACTGAAGTAGCTGCTGTGAGTCTGTGCGGGAAAGGAGGCGGTAGGCGAGCAGGCTGCAGGACCCTGGCCAAACACTGAGTGCGGCCTCGCCGGAGCCTCCTGCAGGGGCATTGTGGGATAGCTCACTCCTCCGAGGTGCATCTGTTCCCGGGCATCACGCACATCTTGAGAGAAAGTGAGAGACATCATTTCTGATGGAAGATTATAATTTCGACATGTGTTTAAACGCATTCATTTACTCCCACTCATGGTTAACTTTAGCCAAATGAAGAGCAGCATTTTTAGTAAGTCCTGTGAGAAAGGAGAAAAAAGGCCAGGCTCTGTGGGCTGGTTCTCAAAACAACAAACAGTGATGACCAAACATTCTCCTCCCAAAAGATTCAGCGGATTACCAGTACAACGTGCCAAAAAAGTCCAACAACACTTTTTTCCTCCTGTGTGCAGTAATCATACGTTTCTGCTTGAGGAAAGAAGCAGTCAGAGCAACTCAGAAATAAGGAGGCAATTTTGAATGATGTTTCACATCCTGAACTAAGCACAAAAGAACCCTTGTTTCTCTCTTGGCTAAATAGTGGAATCGTTTACAATTCTGGCCTGAGCTCTTGACACACCTCATAGAGGAGATCTACGCTCTGAAACACAGCAGGGACGCCTGTGGTTAATGGTTAATACAGGGAACTCCATCTCTCTGGTCTAAAATTGGTGAACCGAAATTAGAAACTGAGCAGCTCTAGAAGATAGGTGTTTTATTGCACTAGGTAGTGGGGTGCCTGTATACCTGCAATGATTTCTCTAAGTTTGGGGTCCAAGTTGACGGTGCAGGGTAGGAACATCTCCACATCATGGACCGTGAGCACAGGGGTTCGGGAGGACAGGAACACTTCAAAGCTGCGGATGTCTCCATCGATTTCCAGCAAAGGTTCCACATCTTTGGTGGTGGGGATGTTTTTGGAAATCCTGCAGCAAGATGAAGGAAAGGTTCAGTCAGTGAATTTAGTGGTTAGATAAAAGCTTTTAAACCGTTCAAAAAAAAAAAAAAATACAGTACTTCTTTCCAGTGTTATTGGAAATTTTTACACTGTACAATTTTTTTTTATTTAGTGTAATTCCAACCAAATACAGTAGTTCTGGCTGTGTCAGTGTTTTATTAAAATCTCAGAGTGTGACCTCCTTCGATGTTCAGCTAAAGCCAGCATTGGATGATGTGACACTCATGAGACAGCTACAAATACAGTAGTGGCAATGGCGAAAAATGACCCTTATTACCTCAAGCTCGCTTAGAAATTTTTCTGGTTATGTAACCCCATTTTCTGAGTGAGCCTGGATCATGCTGATCGATGGCATAAGCAGAACCTAGTAATTTTCTTTATTTGCAGGTCTATCTTTCGCGCAGCTTCACCATAATATAGATATTTAGGCACTGCCTAAAAGCAGAGCTCCTGATGAGTGTATGAGCAAAATATTTACAAAGGCACAAAATCAACCTGAGTAGAATAATAATATTTTAGTATATAAATTATTGAGTCGTGTAGTGTCGTGTATTTCATGTCAGTAAATTGCTGCATTGTCTTGTGACAATGATACCAATAATGCGATATGCATTGCAGTTACGAATACATATTTATTCCTTTCTGTGACACCGCATGCCATGCACCAGAAACAACAGCACAACATTTATTATGGTGTGACTCTGCTGGGTGCCTGGTGGTCAGCCATCCAATATCAAACTTGATATATCAAACAGTTGTCCAGTTACATCTTTCACGTCCACGCGCGTTGGTGCTCGGGAGCACGCAGCCACAGAGTGCAAAGCACGCGCCATTAGGACTAATTAGCGTGCACCTGTTCCTGATTAGAGCACAATCACAGCACATACATATAAGGACTCTCAGTAACACACAGACTTTGCGAAAGCCTTGTATTTTGTATCGCTTTTCTGGTTTTGACTGTTTGAGTTTTTCGACTGTGAGTATTGTATTACCGCTGATATCCTGTCTGTGCCTCACTCGACCACTGCCTGTTAGACTCTGCCTTTGTCTCCATTTTGGATCCGTTTGCTAGCATGCTTTCAATAAAACTCTTCCTGCACTTACATCCGTCTATCGCCCTTACATGACACAAACTGTCAATTGTCCAGCAAGTTAGTGGACTAATAAAACTTTTTTAACTAGTTTTATATGAAACTGTCATGAATATTTTTCCGTAAAATGTGTTAGTAAATGATCCCATGTTATTTTTTAAAAAGCAAATTAAAAATAAACGCTGTATAAAAACCTAGCTCTTATGTTAATAAAGATACAAGTTTTGTTGTCTAGTGGTCAAGTGTTTATGAGATATGTTGCCTTGCACTTACGATTGGGTTCCCTGTGGTGGTACATGTTATGTACCACCATACACATACACAAGTCGTATGTACAGTCAAAGCCATCAAAAATCAGATCGATACATTACCATATTCTCTTAAGTATGGGGCTCTGCTCTGCTATAATCTGACATGGAGAACATGTTACAGAATTCGGCCATGGTTTTATCGGGATCATTTTGTACAGTGCGACGAGCAATAATCTAAGTAAAAAGACTGCTGAAATGCACAATTTGAAAACACATGAATTTCAAAAAAGCTCTGATATCGCAAAAAATATTTTGCGCTCGCATGAGACGGTTTTTCAGACAATTCGATAAATCAATAAATTTCACAAAATTTTAAATAGAAACAAAATTTCCCATGACGTGACATGAAGAGCAAATGGAAGCACTATCTTTCTGAAAAAAAAGTGCTTTGTAAGAGCCATCACGAGAGGAGAAAACCCAGCTTTAATCACATAACACCACTCAGTGGAAACACAGACCATTCACAACTGTGTTTTGTTGACATTTTTAAAATATTGGTTCTATTTTGCGCAAAACTGCAATGGAAACCTGGCTACTGACACCACCTTTAAAAAACATCCAGAATGCTTCAGCAGTCAACATGCACGTGCTGATTCAGACAGGCTGATAACGATTGTGCATCAATCTTAAGTTGTAATACTTTCACGTGTGTGCTACTGGTCTCCACAGAAAGCAGCCTAGAGCTCAACAAACCACAATGTCAGGCAATATGTGATAAATCACTTCCTGGCATGGGAGTTAATATCAGATGCAGCTCAAGATTTGCTACTGATGAATGAAGACATTTTGCGGACACAATATGTCTTCTTCTATCTCTCGATCATTCTGTCTCTCTGTATTTTGAGGGTTAACTCTACTGGTATTTCCTCTGTACTAACTGGCTGGTTGGGAGGCACAGGCTTTTTTTTTTTTTTTTTTTGGTAATGGGCCCAGACTTTACCACGTAGTGTTTGAGCTCACCACTTAGCATGCTTTCATAGCAGTGGGTTAAGTAATCCGATTTGAGGCGAGCACAATGGAGCTCAGTGGCCAAGCCTACATGCTGAAGGTGCTACTGGATTCTAAGCAACTAGAGAGAGCTAATGGAGTAAGTCTCCAAGATTATCTTACCTGCTGTGGGAAAATGTTTTTACTCCAATTCTCATTGAAATATGTAGCTTCTACAGTACTCAATGTAACTGAGGTGGTACATGGGGGTTTTTTTTTGTTTGTTTGTTTTTTGTTTTTTAAAACCGTCTCTACTTAACAATACTGTAGAGATTCAGCTGAACCATACACACTAATCCAGGTGTGTCAAAATCATTTTAGGCATCATGAATCTACACAATATATTGAGGTTGGATGAATCTATATAGTTTATTTATGCGATCACAATTTTTATTCACCCCCATTGCAGTGAAGTTCATAAATTAGTCCTTTTGGAAAGAAACATGGTTACTGTGTCAAATTTTTTAGCTTGCTAACAATTTTATATCAAAATCATATTTTGTCAGTAGTTGAGTTCATGTCTCTGAGTTTACTGCTCCATTTTTCCTCTTAGGGACATAACAGAGAAAACCTCTTTTTTTTTAGATTATACATTTTAATTATGTGGTTCACAAGTCAATTTTTATTTAGAACAAGGATTCTAAACTCATTCAGATTAGAACCTATATCTTCTGGGTCCACGCCTGTGGGCAGTATATTAGACACCTAATTCTTTCTTCTTCTGACCTCCGAGCCAAATACAGATGGCTCTGGAGCACAGTGACATCTTCAACAACTGTGTCCTCCAGCAGTGAATGTGTAGGACAGTGTGCGTGATCCATTGTGTGGGAGAAAAGACACTACATACGCTGGACAAAGACTTGCACTGTGCTACAGCAGGCCTTAGTGTCAGTGGCACATCAGTGGATGTCGTGTGAGCAGACGGCTGACCTTCTACACAATGACATTACGTGGAGGTGGAGATGGGCTCTACATGAAAGGAGGGGCCGAAGGATGGGGTGATCTATATTGGAGACCCACAAGAACACAATATACACAAATGAATATGTTTGCAAATAAACTTGTACACCACCACAGTGAAGGGGAGGTGGAAGCTGAGCACATGGTGCCTGTAAGGGAATGGGATCTGGTGCTTTTCCCACGCACTGGATTAGGCAGAACTGGTGGCTTGCTTCTCCTGAAATCCAGCTGGAATTGTTTATTTGGTGTGTGTGAAACTGTGTGCGCATATATGTTCACTCACAGACAAACAGGAGCCAGTGACGAGAGCCTCTCAAGAGACTTCCTCTGTCACAAGACTGCCACACACACACACACACACACACACACATCCTCTACTAGCATGGCTCCACAGTGACCAAACTTTTTCAAGAAGTTCTTTTTAGGCACATAGTTAAATATACTCAAAATACACCCAGACTTTCCAGGAAGAACATATACATATACTCCATATATGGAAAATGACCATCATCTTATTCACTTTCAATTCATTCCTAAACTTGCAGACGATTTCTGTGGACCGTAAACTGATGGTGAAAAGTTAAAAATTATCTTAATTTTTTTTCTTTTTCTTGTACACAGATTTTTTTTCCTTACTTTCCTTGTACCCATGTACAGTACAAGTCAAGTTTGTACACACCTTCTAATTCAATGTTTTTTCTTGATTTTTATTAATTAAAAGACACTGTATGTCAAAGTAATGATGGATGTCGTTTCTCTTTACTTAGTTGAGCGGTTTTTGACATAATATGGATTAGTACAGTTGTGTAATAGGGCTATTTACTGTATTTTTATTATTTACTGTTTGATCTCAAACACATTAAGAAGGCAAGAAATTGCACTAATTAACTTTTGACGAGGCACACCTGTTAATTGAAAAGCATTCTACCTCATGAAGCTGGTTAAGATAATGCCAATAGTGTGCAAAGCGTCATCAATATAAACGGTGGCTACTTTCAAGAATCTAAAATATGATATGTATTTAGTTTTTTAACACTTTTTTGTTTACCACATAATTCCATATATGTTCCATATGTTATTTCATAGTTTTGATGTGTTTAGTATTGTTCGACAATTTAGAAAATAGTCAAAATACAGAAAAACCTACGAATAAGCAAGTGTATCCAAACATTTGACTGGTATTGTATCTCGGAGAATATCATAAATGCTAGCTCTCTCAATTCACAAACAGCTTTACACTGGAGAATTAGCAGCCTAGTTTTCACCTTTTGACACATAGGAGAGGTGTTAACGGATTCATAGCCAAATCCTCTTGTTTCTCGAGACTCCATACATCAATGCCTTCTGTTCACAATCTCCTCTGAACCATGTGTATACTGAATTCAAATAATCACAAAGCAGAATCATGTTTGCTTCCTATCTTACCTTGCAAAGCAGTCATGTAAGAAATTCATGTAAAACCTTTTAGGCTGTTTTAGAGGTTTGCTGAAGGTCAGAAAAAAAATATTTCAAAATGGTTTTGATAAACTACTGATGTATAAAAGAAATGTTCTCAACTAATGAGATAAACAGTAGGAGTAGCAGTTTGGTGCTGCAGTGGCAGTGGGTTTTATAGTTAGTGATAGTAATTATAGTTTATATAATTTTTCCATATCATTCCACCCCGAAACAGCAGGCCAGTCCAGGCCAGAAGCGCATAGACCTAGCTTAGCCTATATATTCACCTTATAGAAAATGAGGAAGAAATAATGAATGAAACATGCATGCTGTAGCCAGTAATTTTTGAGCAAACCCTCAAAAGAATAAACGAGAAAAAATCTGTGAGATAGGCTGAAGATTGGAACAAAATCAATTCCGAAAGCTCTGTTCAAGGTTTAATTTGTTTTCCCGAGCTTACCTCAAGTGGCGCTGAAAACACCAATATGATGATTGAATATTACCTGGCATAAAGACACAGAAAACTTTGAACAGACCTTGGAGGAGAATAAACTTAAAAGGACCTTTAACCTTCTAAAGATATATTAAAAGGTTCAATGTGGTTGGTCATTACCTACCCTCATCCTCAATGCTCATATAAGCATGATAGTGAAATATCTATACTGCAGAGTTTTGGTTTGTTTGTTTTTTTCAAAAATAATTGGCTTGTCACTCAATTTTCTTTTTCCCCTTCATAATAAAATGGGTAACAATGGCAGCACGAAAGTTCAGCCTGTGAAATAAACCACTGTGAGTGCAGAGCCTCTTATATCTCAGACATGAATTAGGGCCAACATTACCTTGCTATTAAAATTCAATTATTCTTTTGTACTATTTGTTGGCTACAGACTTACTTTGGGCATGTTACAATTAATTGTCTTGCAAAAGACTTCCAAAACAAATGCTGTGCATTTATAATGTATGCTAATTAAGTAATTACTCTCACATAAACTCTGTATACTTCACTCTATTCTTCTTCTATTAAGCTTTAATAGCTGCATCAGCATTCTATTATGCTACTCATAAATATTACATGAGAGCATAGGTCTCTAGTAAAGGAAGTCTTTTTTTTTTTATTAATGCTTATAGAAGACTTAATAGTTAATTTATGATCAAGTCACCATTTACTAGCTGAAGTTAAGGTACAAAAAACATCACTGAACACTTAAGTGCACCAATGCATGTTCTAAAAGTGCTATGCATATTTTTCACACCACGGGTGCCTGAAAGCCACACCAAATAATATGGGGACTATTTCAGGAATTGCACAGTTTTTATTTTATTTATACTAATAAAACTCTACTAATGTGCCAGACTAATAAATGGTAAAATCTGTAATTGCAGCACCTTTTTATCTCTGAAAATCAGTGATGCATAAAAGTCTAAAAAAAAAATTACATTTACATAATCAACTAATTTAAACACTGAAGCTGTAATGGCATGGCTTACTGGAAACCTGCCGCACAGGAAAAGTCACACAAGAGTTGATGCAAAAAGCAAGTGCTACTAATGGAACCTGCATGTAGTGAATACAGGTAAATAAAGCCATCTCAATCACTGGATGTTCACAAGCCTACAAACCTTAACAAGTTGCCAAAGTACACATAGTATGAATCATACAAAGGCCAATTATATAATAATTCTTGCATGATGTTCAGTTAGATGTGGGTCTGAGTCATCCCATCTGTATGTCTGTCAGACCACACAGACTGGCAGTCCAAGCAATGTGGGTTGAGTCACATTACCGAGCCAAATGAAGCTGGCAGGAGGTGCCTGAAACTCATGACTACACATACACACTAAATGTATACGGTTCTCTGCAAAATAAATTAAATGGCAAGGACAATTCTTTTGTTTCTGCAAAGTGATATTAAACAACTTCGAACATTGCACCTTTTGTTTTAACCCACCCATTTTTCAAGTGATCAAAATATTGAAATTGTTTTTTGTTGCACAGGAATGCCCTGTTAGATTGATTTGTTGAAACAATTAATAGCTTTGAATGTCTCCTCTTGGTTTCACCTGTGAATGCTGCATTTGTTGATAAAAAGGATAAACCAACATGAAGACCAGAGAGCTGTCTAGGTGGGAAAAACAGACCATTTTGAAGCAGAGAAAAGAGGAAAATTTATCACAGCCATTGTACAAGCATTGCATTTTACAGCCAATACAACAACTTGGAACTTCCTAAAAAGGAACGATGTTGAAGTTCTAACAACCAGACATCAAACAGGTGATGACAAACACTGAGAGCTGTGAAGAAAAACCTAAAAACAACAGTCTGTGACATCAACAACTTCCACAGGGCAGCAGTGATGGTATCACAATCCAGTGGTCGAAGAAGACTTCCATCCACCCATCCATCCATTATCCATAACCGCTTATCCTGTGCAGGGTCACAGGCAAGCTGGAGCCAATCCCAGCTGACTATGGGCGAGAGGTGGGGTACAACCTGGACAAGTCGTCAGATCATCACAGGGCTGACACATAGAGACAAACAACCATTCACACTCACATTCACACCTACAGTCAATTTAGAGCC
>JAODTV010000003.1:29664790-29678087 GCA_025399955.1 Galeichthys feliceps
ATGGAAAATATGTTATTTTGACCGAAAGGTTGACCTTTCCGGTGACCTTGACCTTCACCTTGACCCGATTACCCCCAAAATTGAAACAGGTACTCTACGGACCATTGCCCACCTACCCTGAAATTTTGAAGTCAATCGGTGCAACCGTCTAGACACTAGATTGTGGACACACAAACAAACAAACAGACAAACAAACAATCAAACAAACGGCACCGATTACAGTACCTCGCCGGACTCCATCGCGGGCGAGGTCATAATTAACATTACATACTCCAATGCCTATCTAGCTGCTTGCTCACCAAAATAATGTTGGGCTAGCATTGCATTACTTTATGGCTTAGCCTACATCCATACATCCATTATTTATAGCGCTTATCCATCAGGGTCGTGAGGGAAGCTGAAGCCAATCCCAGCTGAGTTTGGGCGAGAGGTGGGGTACCCCCTGGGCAGGTCACCAATCTATCGCAGGGCTAACACAGAGATGAACAACTCACACTCACATTCACATCTATAGGCAATTTAGAGTAGCCAGCTGACCTAATCTACATGTCTTTTGACTGTGGGAGGAAACCTCACAGAACCTTCAAACCCAGAAACTTCTTGCTGTGAGGCGACAGTGCTAACCACTGCACCACTGTGCCTACCACTGCACCACTGTGCCTACAGTTGTCATCAAAAATATATATATTATTAGACTATCTCTACCACATTTTTGCTTTATCTTTTCCTTTTCTTTTTGTTTTTGTGTTCTTTTTTGGCTTCCAGACAGGAAATTTCTCTTCATTTTGAAAAGTGCAACAAAACAAAATAAACTTGCGCAAGTCCCATGTGCTAGTGAGATAGGACCCACTTTAGCAGGGGTTCTTGGTATGGGAGTATACATTAACCATCCAAGGTTTTGGGGGAATTCAGCACATTGAGAGTTGACGTTTTCAAGAATTGAGTGTTGGCTTTCAGGGGGTCCCAAGTGTAATTGCCTGTCTTGCCTGTCTTGTAGCTCCATCTCTGCCCATGGTGAAATTTTGATATTTTTAAAATCTGGTTTTGTTGGGATCAGGCTACATGAATTCAGCCGGATTTTGACACAATTTTGTTGTGGCCAACGAATTTCCAGCTCAAATATGAAGATTGGGAACTACAAGTGGGCCTTGTAGTATGACATAATCAGAGAACAGTGATGTGGCATTTGGAATGCTCCAGGACACTGTGACAAAAAAGTCTAGTGTGTCAGAATGTTTTGTATTTCTTACCTAGTTTGATAACTCCTACAACATGTTCCTTGACATTCCTTCTGTAGCAATGATTTGACAATTTCTTGACCCTCCTCCCTGACGACGACGTGAACGATGATTGGTCGGGGTGAAACTTGTAGTGTTGCCAGTTTCCTGACCAAGACACAGCAAGGATTTATGGCACTATGATTAACTAACCTGACATGGTGACCATTGGGAAAGACAAAAATATTGTAGTCTGATCTTGGCATTACCCTGAGTAACCAGTGAAAAAGGAGAAAATGTATTTAAAGATCCAATTCTAGTTCTGCTGTGGCACAGGAATATTGTGGACATTTTGAAAGCTGGTATCTGATTATAAACTGAATTGATTAAGTGTATATCCATTTCACAGCCATCCATTAGCTTGGTCAAAGCCTCAGTCACTGTGTGATGAAATTGCATTAAACTAGCAAGGTTTAAGGTATCTTCAGGTAGATCAACTGGTTTTACCACCACTTTTGTAAACTGGATCTGTATCCAGTATTTGCAAAAAAGTTAACCTAAGTACGATAAAAAAATAAAATAAATAAAAAGATTTAATGCCATTCTGGTGAAATATACAGTATTTAATGGTTTCCTAAAGCCAATTTAGGGGAGAACCTGATTTTTACATTTTTTTTGCCTGCTGTTTGCCAGAACTAAGGAACATGGCTTTTCCCAAGCTGCCACACAAATATATTCTGTCCAAATTGACATGTTGGTATGTGGGTCTTTAGAATGGAGACATTATAAGCAGCACCATTTTCTATTGTCTCTTGTCAGCATTAAACCAAAACCAAGTGTTGGCTATGTAAAATGCAGACCATAAAGTTTAAAAACGTCTGGTAGTTTTAGGTAAGTTAATAAGTTCCTAGCACACATATCGCCTACATACATATACATTATGTGTACCTAATGGTGCCCAAGTCTGTGTTTTGCTTTTGTAATCATAAAGGATGTTGACTATGATAAATAGGTGACCACAAATAAATTAACCACGAATTATAAAAAATCTGCCATGTCAGCACTGTTGACTGTACTCACTTTGCCTGCTTATTTCTAGAGTGGATGAAACCTACAAGAGAATGCAGAATCCTGCCTGTGTCGTTGTGGATGCCAGTCCCAGCCCAGACCATGTGCTCCAACAAGTGCTGTGTTTAATTCGAAACAAATACAACTTGTAAACCCCAGGCCACTTGTGAGTTTCCTAGAGGCTGCAACACCTCATATCTCCAGTAGATGGTAGTATAATCATAATCATAATCCTATCCCGAAACAAATAGTTCCTCCACCCCGACTGAAAAAGTCCCAGATCTTGGACTGCATTGGCTGCACAGGAGGTTGATGGCTAATGGCCAGCAGGCATCAAAATCCCGTATCCTGACATGTCATAACCTGTTCACTTCCCACAGAGTAACACTGATGACACAAGAGAGAAAGTTATTATGAATGCTGGGACGAGATGTCAACTCCCATATACAGGGTTATAGCCTTGCATGTTCCATACACTCTGTTATGTTTTTCCCCCTCACACTGGCGCATAGGAACAGAACCGAAAGGCTCAGTGAATTCATCAATCACTTCAATTAGATTTCTGCACAAGGGCCCATTGTTGGTCAGCTCAGCATTCACTCCTCTGAGAGCTCAGAGAGCACGCCACATTAAGAGCTATCAGGGCCTCTTGGGCCAGGAAATTCCACCAGTTGTAGGTGTTTCTGAGCATTAATAAAGAGCAATCCCATAGGAAAGTTATTTTATTTCCCCCTGCTGTTTAGTGTAGGACATACTTTCCACTCAGCTTTTAAAAGCAAAATGTGATTTTGAGATTACTGTCCTGTGGTGTTATATACAATATGTGCTTTCTAAAATTGTTCAGATTAAGTTATATATTTGCTGGTTTGTTTACACACATTGGAAGATTCCAATGGATACCATGGAAATGATATGCATATTATCATTTAACGGTGTACATAACCCATATTAAAGCTCTTCCATCTAAGACAAGAAGTAAACAGTTGAGCATTCTTGGCTGACTGAAAGATTTGTCACTTATAGCATTTATTTAATCCGTCATGTATTTCCTCATTTGTTTATTTGCAATGCAATGCAGTTACAAAATAATTAAGGTGAGAAAATAATTAATCTGATATCTGTAAAGATCCTTCCAAGAAAGTGCAATGTAAACTCTGAAGATTTGTTGTCACCACAATAAAGCATTTTATATGATTCACACTTGCAGAGTGTACGTGTACAAGACATTGTAATGGTAAATTATAGCTGGCCATGTTAAGCTTCTCTCTAATTAACCAAAAGTTTCCATCTAGCATCCTAAAATGTACTTTACTTTAAGTACTTCAAGTTGTCGTACTCAGGGAACCATATCATTGCTGGAACTGTGAACCATCCAAAGAATTATTAATGAGACCACAGAGGAACCAAATTTTAGTTTAGTTTAGTTTATTCAGTTCATTTACAACAGCACAAGTAAAAGGATAACACAAGGGAAGACAAAAGAGAAAAAAACAGATGAACCGAAAGGGTGTAGGCTAGCGCCTACCCCTAATACAAACAATCAACACGTAAGGACAAAGAAAAATTTAAGAACAATATTCCTGAGAAGTTCTTCCAGAGTTTGAAGTCTTCTAAAGATTCAGTTCACCTCATCCAGCTCATGATGGGTTTGATTAGATCAGATTTTGATTACATTGATTTTGAACAAGTTCGATGTTTCTATAAGATATTGTTTATATTTCTAGTGGAACACTCACATTTAAGGAACAAACACATTTTAAGTTCTATGCTGCAGTGTTTTTGGATGCAGTGTAATGTGTTTATGAAATGATTCCAGTGGCGAGGTAGTTTGCTTTAATTGCAAAACTTGGCCTTTGGGTTAATCAAGAAAATCCTTAGTCTGAGACAGCCCTACTCAGTAGACAAACACACACACACACACACAGACACACACACGCACACACACACACTCCCCATTACAGCTAGGCCAATAATTCATCTATATAGTCTTATAGTTACCCATGATAGCAAGATTAATTAGGGGTTTTAGTCATTATGAGCTTGGCACGGATGTGGGCTGGGGAAGACAGAGTGACCCATATCTCTCTCTCTCTCTCTCTATGGCAGCAGCACTTGGGAGATGTGAGAGGAGCATTCATACAGTAATTAATGGACTCCTGTAGATCACTGCCAGACGTCTTTCCACGTCGTTGCACACTCTCACACTCCCCTCAGCCAATTACTCAAACTGCATCTTTAACACAAATGTATGATATATTATACTCATACCTTTTCCCCTGCAGTGACTATTCATGGGTTTTATACTAATAAAGATTGGTGCCAATACTTTCATGTGCATTAAGCATTATAGGACATTCACTAGAATGAATGTGATGAGAAACTAATCTGCTGATTTAGATTCCTGAGCTCTCTCTCTCTCTCTCTCTCTCTCTCTCTCGCTCTCCACACCAATTTTCCAACTATTTACATTAATTCCCACAGAGAAGCCCCAGGGTCTTAGGTTCAGTTGTCAATGAGAAACCTACAACTTTACTGCTGCGGAGTTATTTCTTTACTTTTGCAATAAAGTGCAGTATTTACAGTTCAAAACCTACAGAAGGAAGTCTACATGCTGGTAGTAAACACGTCTCTGTACCTAATACACTATAGTATTACAAATGTATGTCCAGACCTCATGTACTCATAAAGACAACAAACGTTATATTTACAACAGACGGATTTTAAAACGACATCTCCGGACATCTCTTCTGACCATTTCCATACTTGTGTACATTAAAGTGATGAGCCCATGAAACCAGACACTTAAAAGTAGCCTGTGATCAAAGCATGCACAATTGATGACCAGAGACTTTCCTGTAATTATAAGTAATCACACATCCGACCAAATAGATCCACACCGACTGTTGCGATGCACATCTGGTCATGTGTGTGTTGTGAAATATGCAACAGCTGGCCCAAATCAGACTGCTGCATCCAGAAAAGAGTGGAAATCCAACATGGTTCTCGTCCCCATGTACTGTGCACATCACAAAGTGGCTCCTTTAATATTTCATAACCACAACCAGAAAAACACAATTAATTAAAGATGTAGAGGCAAAAGTCAACAAGGCCCACCTAAGTAGTAGATCAAAAGTAGATCTTATGGAAGATGTTCATAAGACCATGAATAATGTGTGAAGTGTGGTGTGAATGATGGGCTAGTGCTATAAGAGCGTGGGCATGAAGGCTTGGAAGCTTGGCACCAATGCACCATAATCACCAGGCCTGGAGGAGCTGCCAAACTGTGGTGGAGTATGGGGTGGGTCACAGTTTGAGAAGGTGTGTGTTGATGTATGTGTGCATGTTTGTGTGTGTGGTCAGGGAGTCCCTGCTTCAGAGCTTGTATGTGCTACTGAATCTGTTCCTCGCTCTGCCCATTATGTCTGAGACTTGAGCGCCTGAGAGAGGACATGACATCATTAATATAACTAATTAATAGTTATCTATGTAAACACAGATATCTGTGCAGATAAGTTAAATACAATCACATATTGTTAAATACACACCATACACTCACTGGCCACTTTAATAGGAACACCTGTACACCTAGTGCTTCATTTGTAAATTAGGAGATCCTGGAACACAGGGAGGGTGCTGCTCCGGCAGGTTAGGGGCCAGAAAAAAGTCATGGAATGCATAAAAAAATCCACAAAACAGCGCTTTTCACGATGCTGAAACAACAGAAATGCAATAGTCACATGTTTTTCGACCAATAATTATATTGTTGCGTTTTTTTAATAGATAGTCCAAGCCTACATAAAGCTTTTGTCATTCTGACGAATCTGACGTGATGCTGAGGCACATGCACAGTCGCAAAGGTCGCCAAGTTAATTTCCGAGTTAAAGAAAAGACTGTGCTTTCAAATATTCAGGCAAAAATATTTAGGTGTACAGTACACCTGCTCATTCATACAATAATCTAATTAGCCAATCATGTGGCAGCAGCACAAATCATAAAATCATTCAGATACAAGTCAAGAGCTTCTGATAATGTTCACATCAAACATTGGAATGTGGACAAAATGCGATCTCAGCGACTTTGAGTGTGGCACGTTTGAGCAGCAGGTCTGAGGGAGGAAATAGTTTGTTGATCAGACCAATTTTGACACGATTTTGTCGTGGCTGACAAATTTCCAGCATCTGGCCTGAATATGAACATCAGAAACAACGAACAGGCCTTGCAGTGTGACACAATCGAAGAACAGCGACGTAACATCTGGGATGCCCCACAACACCCTGACAAAAGTTTAGAATGTCAATTTTTAAAGAAGGTCTTCTCACCTTGTTTGACAGCTCCTACAATGTGTTCCTTGATAGCCATGATTGACAATTTCTTGACCCTCCTCCCCAACGACATGCAAGGACATGAACGAGGATTGGTTGGGGTCAAACTTGTAGTGTTGCCAGTCTGTCAACCAAGAAACAGCAAGAATTTATCGCACTATATGTTTGCCTTATCTGACATGGTGACCATTGTGAAAGACAAAAATATCATGTCATCTGATTGCAGCACAAGTGTATATTCTCAGTACATCTGTAAGTATCTTGAAAAACAAATATCTAATTTACACTTTTGTCTCTAAGTTCTGAGTTTAAAATATATGTATATATGTACTATATACTGTATCTTACAATTATAATCATCTTATATTGGTGTATATGATGATCTATTTATGGGGACACGTATTAATATATATTATATGGACACGAGTGTTGTACTGGGAAATATGCCACTTGTATTTTCCATATGAACTACATCCGGGACATTGAGTAACATATTTTTCAATCGATGAATTGTTTTTATAAATTTTGGTACTTTTTGTTTGTGAATGTGTCTATACAATAAAAAGAAAATCACACGTTGGCTTGAAGATATGAAGTTTATCTTCTCGTGTTGAAAAACTTGCATTTTTCATACGAAATACATCGCGAATCCGAGTGACATATTTCCCGATATTTCACTCCGATGACGTCACTCCCAGTGTTTTTCACTGACTGGACGCGTGTTGTCAAAATGGCGAACCAGTTCAAAATTAAAATTCTTTTGATTAACTTGCGGTTTTTTTTTGTGGATGTGCCCATATAAGATAAAGGGCATTACACGGTAGCGCGAAGATATGACGTCTATCTTCTCATGTTGAAAATATTTCCACTCGTTCGCTTTGCTCACTCGTGAATGTATTCACCACTCAAAGATAAACTTCATATCGTCGCGCCACCATGTAATATCTTCTATATAACAATGCTTTGTCATGCCAAAATATCTGAAAATATCTGTCAAAATACCCCAATCTCTCATGTAGAGCGTTACTAAAGGGGCACGGCACAAGATCATCATCAGCATCCAGAAACTGAAAGAGAGACAGAACATGCTACGCTCTCTGGAGAAGGTTTGTCTTCTCTTTTTTTCTTCCTCTCATTCCTTAATAGTTGTGGTACAAGACGTTTAAATTGGTATATATAAAGGGACTGGATATGTTTGAGTTGCGCTTCTGTGTGATTATGTAATATTACAGGATTAATCAGTGTGGTCTAATGAAGAGGTCAAAACAAATAGTCTAGTGTAGTATTTAACATTAACATTTCAAAATCTGTCTCAGATCTGTTCTTATCTAGCCACTGCTTTATTTACTTACTTACTTACTTACTTACTTATTTATAACAACAACCAAAGACTAACATGCACTTCCTTTGACACACATGAAGCTAGCCATCTGTATCTTTTCAAACTGCTGCTCATGTTGCATCTAAGGGCAGCGTAACAGTCTCTGAGGAAAGCGCTATCCGCCCTCTTCCACATACATGAGCTCACAGAAGCTCACGATTGGCTAGTGTTGATGCGATTGATAGGGGACAGAGAACATGCCATTCCTCCTCCTTCTCAAAGTAAAGATGCCAAAGTACATTATTTGCAAAAAAAAAACAACCAAAAAAAACCTAAAATGTCAGAACCTGGTTTTTCATCATTTTTGGCTGCTAAGAATTTAGCCTCAGCAAAATCTCATGGGTTTTCCTCGACCGCCCCACAAATGGTGAATAGGCAACAAATTGAGCTGCAGATCTGCAGGACAATTGTATCTCTGATTGTCTAAATTCAGATTCATGTTTTCAACATGTCGAATGATCAGAAACAGGATTCTTCATGCTGCATATTTTGATTCATTCAGCTTTAAGCAGTAATTGTACAGCTTTTTGGGCCTGACCAAGCGCCGTAGGTGAAAACAACCATGTATTTTCAGGAGAACTTCATCACCACATGTCATTTTATACTTCATTACATGGCAGAAATATCCCAACACCTGACTGTTGCTCATCTACAATTTAAGGACGTGTCAAAAATAAATAATGCAGCTGGCTGTGACCTTTAATACCAATTATACACGCATCTGATAATTTGTCTCTCACTCACACTCTTTCATTCACTCTGTGTTTATCAGTCTTCATAACTCTCACTTCTCTCTAGTTGTCACTCACTTATTTGGCTCTTCAACTTTTTTTCTGTGTATTACTCTCTCTCTCTCGCTCTCTCACTCTCTCTCTCTCTCTCAGGATGTGTTGGAAGGCGGGAATCTACGTTCTCCTTTGCAGGAGCTCCATTATATCATTGGGACTCCCATTAAAGCACTCAACGGCGTAGCTGAGTCTCCACAGCGCCCCTTACTGAGTGCCGAGGGAAAGAGCGCAGCCACCGGAGTGTGTGTGAGCGGAGGGGAAGCTGAGAGCAGCACCACACTCATAGCAGAGGGGGACATTCCTGCTCAGTTCACACGCGTCATGGGCAAAGGTACACATAAACAAACATGTTTGTCTTTAGCGTAAGGACTTTCCACTGACATAATTATTAATGCAAGTACTTCATGCTATGCTAGACTTAAATCTAACCCTGACCTTAACCTTAATCTGGGTTACTGACAAAACATTTCAGCTCTTTTAGATTTGTTTAATATAAAGATACAACTTTTGTTAAAAAAAAAAAAAAAAGGAAAAAAAAAGTTTTTCTCATGGGGACTTGCCAAATGTCCCCACAAGCACAAATTTGTCACATATTCTTATCCTTGTGGTGGGGACATTTCCTCACAGTCTTCAAATTCTATTTATTTACGAAACACACACACACACACACACACACACACACACACACGTTTGTCTACTATCTTTGTGAGGATCTTCTATTCACCTAATTATTAATGCAGTTAATTAATGCTGTGCCTGCAATTAAACCTAACCTTAACCTCAGTAATGAAAAGGAAACTTTTGGGCTCTTTCATTAAAAAAAAAATTAAACAACAAGAACACTCAAATCTCCCCACGAGGTCAAAATTGTCAGATTTTCCTATCCTTGTCGGGACATTTGGTCCTCAGAAGTATAGAAACACACACACAAGTTTTATTATATTTGTGAGGACCTGTTTACTATAGCTTAAAATTCTACGTAGTAACCAAAATAAAATTTACAGGTAAAATTAAAAATCTTGCATTACTATATGTAGTATTTTTGTAGTACTTTTGTAAAACAATGCATACCTAACCCTAACCTGTTAGATCTTTAGATCTTCTCTTTTTAAATAAAGTGCAGTTTTTGAAATTAGGAATCATCTCTCACAAAGTCAAAGTCATTAGCCCCATGTGCTTATCTGTATAGACACTGCATATGGGCACATAAACAGATAAGACCCTACTCTCACACAACTTTATGCACAGTTGTTGGATGTGGTGATCTGGATACACTGGATATAACACATATACAAGAGAGACAGACATATAGACAGAAAGACAGATAGATAAGGGACAAATGCAGCATGAGTGTGATGAACTCGGGCCCACACTGTATGTTTAATGTGTGGTTCAAACAGATCATCATGGAGTTCATGCAGCTTGTAAAGATTGTGAGGGAGCGAGCAAACAGACACCGCTCAATCTCTGATCAGCACTCAACCTGCGTGTGTGTGTGTGTGTGTGTGTGTGTGTGTGTGTGTGTGTGTGTGTGTGTGTGTGTGTGTGTGTCAGTGTGCACACAGCTGCTGGTGTCTCGGCCAGATGAGGAGAACATCAGCTCGTATCTGCAACTCATCAATAAGTGTGAACTCCATGAGGTGAGGATCAAAAAGGATTAGTCTTAACGTTTCTATTTAATAAGCATGAAATAAATAAATAAACAAATAAATAAAAATGTATATAATATTTCAAATTGTTGTTTCAAAAAACGAATGTGACTAGGCAGCTTAATCAACTTTTCTTAGAACGTAATAAGGGTTTTTAGGAGGGGGAGGGGTTATACTTTTGTGACTCCGCCTACTTTGTCTCTCAGGCGTTCACAGAGACGCAGAAAAAGCGATTGTTGTCATGGAGGCAGCAGGTGCAGAAGCAAGTACGCCCGTTTCCACGGAAACCTCTCCTGGACATGACTGGATACCGTCAGCCAAGGAGGTAACGTGCGCATTCACTTTCACAAAACGTTCAAACGTGTTCATAAGTGTTCTGGTTTTTGTTTTTTTTTTAATCTATGATTAGTTTGTCGCCATATCACAATCCTGCTGTATAATGAGTGTAGTGGTGTGCTTGTAGATACAGTCCACAGTACAAAGTATGAATAATTGCTGATTTTACAACCTCTGCCTGTTTTACGTAAAGTGGGCGTGGCTAAGCTGGGGTAACACTTGAGTAGGAAGATGTGGCTTGCAGCTCAGATGTAGTTGTTATTTAAAAACATGTTTCCACTTAATTTATCTGTTTGACTCTGAGCAACCTGGCTACCGAAAAACTAACCTAGTGAGCGGAAGCGTTAAGTGCTTTACCTTTTAACAATTTGCACTACGTCCTTTTAAACGTTAAGCAGTGTTGAATGCTTGGTTACAGAGTGGAAACTTGAACACAGCATCTGAAATATGAAATGATAATCGTACTCGTCTTCTTTACCACCACAAGTCCTAGCACGATCATACAGTTCCCACAAGATTCCAGTTTTATCATGATGTCATAGCAGTGGTATGTGATGCTAACCTGTGTGTGTGTGTTTTTGTGCTGCAGCAGCCGTGGTTTCGGTCAGTCCAACTCCCTTCCCAGCGCTGTGTGTGTGGGCAGCAGTGTGTGTTCCCGGAGAAACCTGCGCCAGTTTCCGGTGCCATCACGGAGTCTCCCTGCGCCCCCGCTCGGCCTGTTGGGCCCCGCCGGCCTGCTCACACACACACACACACCACGCAGTTCCAACAACACACCCACCAACCTGAAGCAGGGCAGACAGGTAACACACACACACACACAGTGTAGTTTCTTGGGTGTTGTATGAAGCGTAAATGAACCACAGCTCTTGATTTGTCAGATTCTCGGTGCACTTGTTATTGAGCACTCTCCTGGTTGTGTGTGTGTGTGTGTGTGTGTGTGTGGTATGAGCAATGTGCGTGCTAAATAGTACAAACAATTAAAAACGTCAGCCATATCACGTCTCAGCCAATGTGCATAGTGCAGCGGGTTGTAAGATTCAGAGGCACATTATGTATATGTCGTGATTGCATTTCCTTTCTCCTCACATGACCCTAAAGGGGGAGGAAACATAGTGATGTCATCACAGAAAGCTGAAATACATTTCATCTTCCATTGGCTCCAGGAACAATGTTTTTTTTTTCCCTTGCTGTGGTTTTCAGGAATATTTGGATGATTTGATGTCAAGTCCTGTAGGAGGAATCGACAACATGAACACAGTAGCCATTTTTTCCATTAACCTACTTAATATACCTGGAAAAAAATGAGTAATGGAAGCATGTGAATTTCGGAAAAAAACAACCAAAAAAACCTCTCAAATATTGCAACAAAGTTTATACACTCGCATGAGGTGGTTTTTCCAAACGATTCAACAAAGCAATATTTAGCAAAATTGAAATGGAAACGCAATTTAGGTTTGCGTTTGTCACATGACATGAGGAGCAAATGGAAACGCTACCTTTCTGAAAAAAATTGGCGCTCTGTAAGAGCTATAGCGAGAGGAAAAATTCTGTTGTAGATTGTCTTTGTTTGTTGTGTTTTAGTTCTAATGTGAAAGTAGTGTAGTAGCTAGTTAGTTACACACAAGATAAATAATGCACTAATGAGTCTGAAAATTGTCTTTTATTATTGACATGTTAGACTTTGTATGAACTTTGTTGTCAGATTAATGTTAACTCTATTAATTTTACGTCTCTCGCCAGCAGAAACACCAACGTTCTTCCTTCCAAGCTCTGTTTTCCTTTATAATGTCCCTCTGTACATTCAATGAGAAATCATATAGAGTTTTTCTTTCGATTTTGTGCGGCAAACAGTAAATGGGACTAATTACTAACATCGGACCACATGAGGCAGAGGATTGGTCCAAGAAATCATTTACGTCGGTCATTTGGATTTGTCGCTTTGTGGCGTTCTACCTAATTTGCATAGAATTAAGAACATTTCAATTCAAATATGGCTTGTTGTTTGTCGCTTTGTCGCTTGCTCGTGTGAACGTAGGGTCAGATATCTGATCAGTGATGATGAGATCACTGAAAACTGCAGCCTTGCATGTTTAGGAAAATATACAAGTACATAGACAGACATGGAAGAGAACACACACACACAGACTACACACTTAAAACTGCTCCCGTATAAATTAACAAAGTATTGTTATGAATGTGGAATTTGAAACGACGTCCTGCATTCCACAGATTCCACATCGGTGGTGAAATGGAAGAGTTCTTACATGTTTGTGTATTGTTGATTCATGTCTATGAATTATTATGGAAGCGCTGAGTCTGTTAGCTTATCTTTCCAGTGTGTGTTTGTGTGTGTGTGTGTGTGTGTGTGTGTGTGTGTGTGTGTGTGTGTGCTGAAACATTTTCCTACATTTGTACAATGGGAGGAAGTTCCAACCGATTCATGTCTGTGGGTTAGGGGTGTGTGTGTGTGTGTGTGTGTGTGTGTGTGTGTATGAGAGAGAGAGAGAGAGAGAGAGAGAGAGAGTGGATGAGT
>JAODTV010000003.1:29799440-29810141 GCA_025399955.1 Galeichthys feliceps
GCCCCCATCGGCCACTGGGCTTGAACCCAGAACCTTCTTGCTGTGAGGCAACAGTGCTAACCACTACACCACCGTGCCACCCAAAGGTTAGGTTAGGTTTATTGGTGGCTCTAAATTGACTGTAGGTGTGGATGTGAGTGTAAATGGTTGTTTGTCTCTATGTGACAGCCCTGCGATGATCTGGTGACTTGTCCAGGGTGTACTCCACCTCTCACCCATAGTCAGCTGGGATAGGCTCCAGCTTGCCCACAACCCTGCACAGGATAAGTGGTTATGGATAATGGATGGATATCAGAAGATCCCCTTGACTCCATTATCCTGTGAAAAAAACAGCCTTTTCCAGTCCGTTTGGTTTACACCAATTTGTCACCATTCCTTTTGAGTTGTTTGGGAGCAACCCCAGCAACATTTCAGCATCTCATGGACCGAATCCTCTGTCCCCACAATGTGTATGCCGCTGCCTATTTAGATGACATCAATATGTATAGTAATGATTGGATTTACATGTACAGCATTTACAACATCTCAGGGCTGTCCTGAAGTTGCTGAGGCGTTCAGGGCTCACAGCAAACCCAAGAAAGTGTGCAATTGGACAGGTGGAAGTAGGATATCTGGACTCCCACTTGGGTCATGGGCAGGTGCATCCCAAAATTGATAAGACTGCAGCAATTGTGGCCTGCCCAAGACCTAAGACCAAAAGGCGGGTGAGGCAGTTCCTGGGGCTGGCGGGCTATTATAGGCAGTTCGTGCCTAACTTTTCAGACGTCACCAGCCCACTGACTGACCTAACAAAAGGGGGCACCAGATATGGTCCAGTGGACGGTGCTGTGCAAACAGGCTTTTGTGTGGGGGCCCGCTGTTGCATTCTCCTGATTTTTCTCTCCCTTTTGTTCTACAGACCAACGCATCAGACAGACTGCTGGGGGCTGTTTTGTCCCAGGTGGTGGAGGGGGGGAGCACCCGGTGCTGTACATCAGCTGCAAGCTCTCCATGTGAGAGTCGAAGTACAGCATCATAGAGAAGGAGTGTTTGGCCATCAAGTGGGTGGTCCTCACTCTCCAGTACTACCTGCTAGGATGACCATTCACCCTCTGTTCCGACCATGCCCCGCTGCAATGGCTCCACCGCATGAAAAACGCAAACACACGGATCACTCGTTGGTATCTGGCCCTTTAGCCCTTTAAATTCAAGGTGGTCCACAGGCTGGGGGTGCATATGCTGGTGGCGGATTACTTCTCGGGGGGGGGAGTCAGCTGCAAGCCAGACAGCTCCCAGGTAACATGTGATGAGTTACATCTGTGTCTAATTATTGGCTGTTTATTAATGTGTGTTTCTTTGTGTCTTTCAGATGGCCAGTAATGAGAGAGAGAGAGAGAGAGAGAGAGAGAGAGAGAGACAGAAAGCTGTGTTCCCCAACATGTGTGCATGCATACATGTGCTATTAGTCACTGAAAAGTGCAAGAAAAATAGAGCACGCTTTGAATTGTCATGCCTGTCTCCAGTTCCTCATTCTACAGACATAAAAAAAAGTCTTTACAAAGGGCTTAGATGTATTCTCAAGGAATGTAAATTTTCATGATTACATTTTACAAAAAGAGGTCAACTAACCTATGAGGAGCTAAAAATAAATGTTGGAAACAGCTATCAAACATGAACTAACTAACTCAAAGTCAAAGTCCCTCCTGTGCCAGGACCTGGTCTTCCCAGGCAGTCTCCTGTCCCAGTACTAACCAGGCCCCTAAAGAAAATATCTTGGAAATAAACAAATTGAGTTAAAAGTCAGTCTTTATGTCTGTCCTTTTTAAAAAAGCTGCATGTTGAATTTGTTCTTAACGATATAACCACTAAAGTGATGAAAATAAACGGGACTATTTTTTTGTCAGGGATGCCGCCATAACTCCATCGCGCGTGATATCATGTTCCGTGAGCACAGCGGAGGTGTACAACTGCATGCTATACTAGACTATAGTATAATATTATGGTCTAGCGTGATTTCTCAGTCAATTTGTTTGCATTTCTCCACAAAAATTATGGCAATGCAGTATTAGAAAAGGAATGAAAATAAAGTAGTGGCTCGTTTATTGCCTGTTTATTTAAAAAAAATTACCTGCTTATCTTCCATCTGTTTGATGCGTGACACGGTATGTTGTCATGCTGCCGGTGTTTTGTGGTGAAACAAAGTCGGGATCGCGTCTGGCTTCAGTTGTCTTTTCTGCCTCGTGTCTTGCGTCTTCCCAGTGATTTTTTTCCTTACAAGTCCTCCACAAAACAATCTTCTGTAAGATGCTCACTGCACAATTTGCTGCTTTTTCCAGGAGTAAACTTTTCTCTCTTTACTTGAAGAAGCCACTCGGCCAAACGTCTTGGATCCAGGACGGAATGAGGAAGACGTGTGGAATCCTACGTCATGCAGCGCCACCATCGTTTTTGTCTCCTAATACATCCATATATCTGGCTAATCCAGTATGGCCGCACCCAGGAAAATGGCCCAATAGACTAATGTTACAACTTTAACATGTTTTTTTAAGCTAAAAAGTGTGCTTAATTTTTTTTGTCGAGAACATCTTGTATTAATGTATAATGATGACATTGCATAACCCCGTAATTTCAAAATTTCCTGGTTAATCGCTTTAAGGCGCATTGGGTGGCGCCAATCTCCACTTCTATAGCCCTCAGCCTCTCACCTATTATACAGCTAGGGTTACAGTGGGGGGGCTATTCCTCTGGTAACCGCAAGAGTTTGACTCCCCACTCGCATCTGTATTGTCGCATGCCTTGCCAGATGGCAGTAGGTACCATTTTTATGATGGTCTTTGGTATGACACGACTGCCAGTAGAACTCGCGATCTCTCAGTCGAGAGGTGGACATGCTAACCACTAGGCCAGCTTATTTGAATATAATTTTCCATTTATTGCATGGGACTATTTTGGTGGTATGGGTTTAGTAGCTAATGTCAGTGGATCAGAAAGTGATATGCTTTTGGTTCGAAATTTTCTAGGTTTTTGTAGTATCATATACACTCACTGGCCACTTTATTAGGAACACCCATAAAACTGCTGTTTTATGCAGTTATCTAATCAGCCAATCCCCTGACAGCAGCACAATGCATAAAATCATACAGATATAAATCAAGACCTTCAGTTAATGTTCACTTCAAACAACAGAAAGGGAAAAATTGTGATCTCTGTGACTTTCACTGTGGCATGGGTGTTTGTGCCAGATGGACTGGTTTGAGTATTTCAGAAACTGCTGATCTCCTGGGGGTTTCACACACAACAGTCTCGAGAGTTTACACAGAATGGTGCGAAAAACAAAAAAACATCGAGTGAGCAACAGTTCTGTGGGTGGAAATGTCTTGTTGATAAGAGAGGTCAGAGGAAAATGGACAGATTGGTTCGAGCTGCCAGGAAGGATATAGCAACTCTTTACAACCGTGGTGAGCAGAAAAGCATCTCAGTATGCAACAGCAGAAGACCACACTGGGTTCCACTCCTGCAGCCAAGAACAAGTTCCTATTAAAGTGGCCAGTGAGTGTATAGTACAGGGTATAAAATAGTGCTAATGTAAAAAAAATAAAAAAAATAAAAAGTATTGCCACTGGACTGTGAGGAGGTCTAGTAACAACATATTCAACAGGTTCTATCTTTAGCATAGAGATAGATTCTTAAAGTGAATCTTAAGATTCTTAAGAAGAACCATTCTTAAAGTGGCTGATGTTCTAGTAGGAACAATAAAAAGAAATTTGGTAAGCCAATGTCTTACCTTATTCTTTGCATTATCATTGTACTTTATAAGGTCCAGAATGAAGTTGAGCACCTCTTTGGGACAGAGGTTCTGCACATCCCTGAGCAAAGCCATAGCCACTGGCATGGTCTAATAAAACACAAGAAATATGATATAAACATGGCTTTGATGATAATGTGTCATAAGAGAATATCGAACACTGTCACCTGGTACCTTCTGCAGGAAGTAGCTCTGGAAGTTAATGAAATTGTTGGTCTTGACAATGTTGGAGCAGCTCTTGCAGCAAAACATGCGTGTGAAGAGGGACTTCATGGCTGGAGGGCCTTGCCATGTGCTCACCATGGAGTTGGCAATCTGCAAGTTCACAGTTCATTTCAGCACACTCACTAATCCTAACCTGAACCCTGACATTTAAAGCTGATTTATACTTCTGCGTAGAATCTATGCTGTAGGTATGGCATCGAAACTCGCGCAAGGTGAAGTATTTATACTTGTACGCAAGGTGCGCATGTCCTCTAGGAGGCGCTGTCACATGAAACATTAGAATTTTCGGATTTTACACATACAAGAGCAGCGAAAAAAATGCGAGTTCAGTGTTTCACTGTAGGAATAATAAACAGAAAATAACATGAACAAAAATGTTGTTTTGAAACAAATTTTACTGGGGAAAGAGAAACCTTGTGTGACTAATTACAAACCACGTGAATTCTCAGTGAAAGCATTTCTGAAGTGTTTTAACTCGTCTGTATTCAGCAGTAGGAGCAGCTTCATAGCAGTGCTTCATAGAAGCACTTCAGTGTAATCAGTGTTTAAATCCACAGTTCTATCAATCACTGACTGACTGATGCTCTATTATTTTTATCGAGTTATGGTTTACTGCAACAACACTGTTTATTGGGAGTCTGTTGGAAGAAAAGGATAGAAAAGCATGCAGGATTAGACTGGCTGTTATAATGAACCACAGCTGCTATAGAGCCTCACACTATGTATTTATATTAACCTAATTTATTATTTTTTTTTTTTTACTATTTTGATAGTAGATTTTCGATATTCACAGAGAAGGAGGAGCAGCTGGAAATGCGTAGGAGGAAGAGCAATGCTACCAAGTGTTGTTACAGTCTGCGTTGCTGCAATGTGTAGTTACATTTCTGAGGAAGTGCATGTCAGGCTACGGCATAGGGTATGCAGCTATACTGTACCTACAGTGTAGATTTTAGGCAGAAGTATAAAATCAGCTTCTAGCAGTAACACAAACAAGATGCTAGGTATTACCAAGTCAAACAACAGGAGGAATGAAGTGTGGCATTTGACATTGCATCCAAAATCAGGTGTTTGATTCATAAGCAGCTGTTTTATGTAGATTTGTGACGTTTTATGTAGATTTGTGCCCTGTGACGTTAAATGTAACACCATGGTCCTGGAGTAACGTAATTTCGTTGTAACTATGTACTTGTATGTAGTTACAATGACAAAATAAAAAACCTTGAACCTTGAAGTGCCCTTCTAGTTTCCATCTACAACATCTATTTTTAGTAGGTGATACTTCATATTTTGCTTGCTGGTGTTGTAATTTCATTATTTTAATTACGAACAAAATAAACTCCATAATTTTTCTCCCTACAGTAATTGTTATTGGATTATTCAATATTGTTACTTGTGATGATTTGTTGAATTACAGAGCAAATAGCAGTTTTATTACATAATAGACAAACAACATTAATTAAAAAAAAAAAAAAGGTTGCATAGTTTCCCACAAAGACCATAAAAGCAATACCAGGAGCAATTCTGTTCAGACACAACACCATAGTGGAGTCCTGCATGTTCCTTAAATTATCTAAGAAGATAGTTGTTAAAATCAGAAAAAAAGCAGAACAGGGAAAATACGTGAAAATGTGAAAAGTGAATGTTGTCTTTTTTGAAGCTTCAACACTACAGTTTGTACAGTTTCCGCAGAACAACAAGGGGTCTTTTAAGCATTTCAGCAGGGAAGCTGTCTTTGAATTATTTATCTGACTGATCCTCAAATGGCTCTGCTTTTAGAATTGGTTAAGACTTTAGCCTAGTCTTGGACAACCTACAAAGTGCACCGGGATTAAGAAGAATCAATCAGCCATGCCAAAAAGCACAGCAATGGATGAGTTGAATGTGTGCACCTTTTTTATTTACACAAAATAAAGTTTTCCTGGGTAAATTTAAAATGGAGAGAATGTGAAAGGACTGGTAAGGGTTATTTGTGGTTTTATAAAATTTTATAAAATTAGCTCATATATTTAAAGTCTTTAATTTTCTGTAAAGCTGCTTTGTGACAATGACTGTGTTAAAAGCGCTATACAAATAAACTTGACTCGACTTGACTTATATACACCGATCAGCCATAACATTAAAACCACCTGCCTAATATTTTCTAGGTTCCCCTTAAACTTAAACTTAAACTTAAACTAACCTTTATTTGTCACATGCACACTCAAGCACAGCGAAATTCATCCTCTGCATTTAACCCATCTGAAACAGTGAACACACATGTAACAGAGCAGTGGGCAGCCATGCTACAGCGCCCGGGTAGCAGCTGGGGGTTAGGTGCCTTGCTCAAGGGCACCTCAGCCCAAGGCCACCCCATATTACCCTAACTGCACGTCTTTGAACATGTCTTTATGCCATCAAAACAGCTCTGACCCATCAAGGCATGGACTCCTCAAGACCATTGAAGGTGTGCTGTGGTATATGGCACCAAGACATTAGTAGCAGATACTTTAAAGCCAAACAAAAGCCAAAAATAAATGCCATTTGCCGATCACAGCAAGTGCTCTGATGCCCCTGCACGTTTAAATTAAAAATAAAACTTTATAACCACAATTTATCCATTTTAAAAGTTATGATATTGCTAAAAATAGGCTTACCTAGGCACAGCCATTTGGGCTGAAATCGGATATCCGCTTGTGATGTAACCAGCACACTAATACGCCGTTTCCCTTAGTAACACAGAGCCATCAAATAAAGGCTTCTAATTCTAAAGAAAAGGAGTGCAGCTCCTCACTGCTCTTGTGTGTGTGTGTGTGTGTTCACTGCTTCTGATGGGTTAAATGCAAAGAAAGAACTTCACTGTGCTGTAATGTATATGTGAGAAATAAAGGCTTCCAATAAAAAAAAAATCTAATCAGAAATTTTCTGTAACCATGTGATTTTTACTGGCAACAAAATACACAAATCAACAGACTTCACGTTTATGAAGTTTAAATCTCACTCGGCTAGATAATGCATACACAGTACTGACACAGATACAAGTAAACAATATCCATTGTCATAGCAATGTGATTCTTGCCATCTAAAAAGACAGCTTTTTTCAGTGAATAAAAGATCACTTTTCTCAGGCCTCCTTCTTCCATTCCATTCTTCCACTCCACAGTCCAGTTCTGATTCTCAGGTGCTTTCAGTGGTGGACAGGGGTCAGCATGGGCATGCTGACTGGTCAGCAATTTGTGCTACAGTAGCTCTTCTGTGGGATCGGAACAGACAGGTTAGCCTTTGCTCCCCATGCACACCAATGAGCATTGGGTGCCCATGACCCTATCGTTGGTTCACCAGGTGTCCTTCCTTGGATCACTTTTGGTAGGTACTAACCACTGCATACTGAGAACACCCCACAAGGTGTGCTATTTCGGAGATTCTCTGACCCTGTTGTCTACCCATCACAATTTGGCCCTGGTCAAAGTCACTCGGATCCTTATGCTTGCCCAATTTTCATGCTTCCAACACATCAACTTCGAGAACTGACTGTTCATTTGTTTTCTAATACATCCACCCCTTGACAAGTGTAATGACATTGTAATGAGATAATCAATGTCATTCACTTCACCGGTCAGTGGTTTTAATATTATGGCTGATCGGTGTACAAACATGCTCATTTCCACTAGACACAGATGCACAATGAATGTTACAGTAATAACATACCATGGTGCAGACTTCCTGTTGAAATTGCTCAGCTCCCTAGACCATATGCCAGACAATCAGTCAAGTTTATTCAGTCTTACTTCTTTTTAAACCTTCAACAGCATCACTGCAAGATGAAATAAAGATCTTCTCTGTACACTGAGATGACTGCAGTGAGGAAGATCAAAGCTAAGGACACAGGGAATTTTATTAAATCTTGTATTAGAATGCACAGTCATAAATATTGCCCCACAAAATATTCTTCACAAGGCCTTGTGTAAATGGATGTGTGCATTCCAGGGAAACTCACACTGAGTCTATAGAGTACACGTATGGTGAGATTACGATGTTGAAGAGGACTGTCTTAAAAAGATTTGTGTTTGTATGTTGGTGTGTGGTCGGGCATTTAAGGGTCTGCTGAATAAGGGGTCAGTTTTAGATGTATTTATACAAAGCTTGTGTGTACAATTAGCTTAAAATGTAGTTGTAAGTCGTTGTACACAGAGAAAAGGCTAAAAGCTACATTAGTTAAAGTCAGTAGGTTCAAATTATTCATCACCTTATATAAACAAACAATTGCTCTCTCTCTCTCTCTCTCTGTGTGTGTGTGTGTGTGTGTGTGTGTGTGTGTGTGTGTGTGTGTATCCAGCTCATTTCTCACCCTCCATCACTCTCTTTTTTATCTCTATTATTTCTCCTCTCTTTCTTACTTCCTAACATAAGTGGATGCATGTATGCAAACTCTCTCTCTCTCTCTCTCTCTCTCTCTCTCTCACACGCACGCACGCACGCACGCACGCACACACACACACACACACACACACACACACTA
Organism: Galeichthys feliceps; assembly: GCA_025399955.1. NCBI lineage: Eukaryota > Metazoa > Chordata > Actinopteri > Siluriformes > Ariidae > Galeichthys > Galeichthys feliceps. The sequence continues at coordinate 29,807,945 of JAODTV010000003.1, forward strand.
TCTCATGTTGAACGAGTTAAGAAGAGGCATGAGAAGACTGGTCTCTGGGAAGCCTTCTGCCATGGCTCTCTTCTCTGGGCTTATGGGTTTCAATCAATACTCAGTCCCTGTGGTCGCCTCTGGCAAACTGTTTGAAAAGTCAGAGTAGCATGAAATGGCCATTATTAAATTACTGAGACACACACATTTAGAACACTATTGCATTAAGGAAATCAAACTCACCAATCAGCAGTACAAGGCATTAATCTCTTTAGATCATTCTGGGTCCTGATTATAGATCAGATGTAGATGAGATCCATTGAGTAATTCCTGTTGTGTGGTGTAACATTTCACGACAGGATGCTCCAGCACGAAAGGTTCGACCTGAGTGTATTACTGATATGAGCACTGTCTAAGCATGAGATGCATAATAATCTTTCCAAAATGTATCAATTTCACTTCCACTCTTCCAAAATAAATTTAGAGGATACTAACAGAGTGGTTTGGTGAGTTCCACAAAACCACAAAATCTTCTTGATGTAGCTTTGGAATAATTCATTAGCATTGGATACTGTATTAGATCACCTTAGCCCCTTCCGTGTGTGGGTTACCGCTTCCATCTCTGAATCAAACAAAGACGCCGATAGAAATGATCTGCTACACTGCTCCATTTCTGGAGTGTGATTTTTTTTGTCCTTTTGGATATATTTGTGCAAAGATTTCACTTCTGTCAATAAATGTCTCGAAGCTTGTGTCCCTGGTGCATGCTTCTTTCAAACCTCAGGTGTTCTTTTGTGCACTTGTTGTATACTGAGCGTTTTACGAGGACTTTTCCCCCCCAACTCACCCCAGAGAATAACATAGATGTTCCCTGTTTCATGTAAAACTAGCACCTCACTTGCTCCTAAATTTACACCTGGCCAGGCAGAGCACAGCAGCTATCCCATGGGTTGGAGTTCAGAGTGTGGAATAGCCATGACCTCCATTTTCACAATACTATGAATAAATTGAGGAATGTACAAACAACAGCATAAGGCATCAGAAGCTTGAATGATAAAAGTAGCCCCATATTATCCACCCTTCCTTTTTAAAATTATGACTGAATCAAAAGTAAAATGTGAGATATTGAGACAGCGTTTTGTTTTCTGTTGAGTTATAAAAAGCTGAAAAGCACTGATAAAGAAAAAAGGGAGCCCTCATGCTCCATCAGGAATCCACTTGTCTTCTGAGTCCACCTTCCCACCTACACATGCTAGGGTTCTACACATACCTCAAACTTCACACCGAAGTGGTATGTAATGGAAGGGTCTGGGCCTCCAACCTATCTATAAGCTGTCATAATGATGTGCTCCACCCAGTATCTCCTGAGTAAGGGAGTATCCTGTGTCTTTCCTATGTGGGAGATGAACACTTGTTCTAAGGATAGGAAGGCTGTCATCCAGCCTAAATAGCACCATAGGACACATACTGGGCACAGCATGACTGCTGTGCATCGGTGATATGGTAATATAACCTTTCAAAGAAATCCCAGGTTCAACAACAAGGTCATCATAATATATTCTTACCACCAACATAGACAAGGTGTTGATTGGGAATGTCAGTGTGTTCAGGAGTGTTCCCTGGAGTTGGTTGCTGTCCTCAGATTTATTCTGATGGACCAAACCCAGAAGCACAGGTGACCTAACTGGGATTGCCAAATCTGGGATAGCAGCTGTACTTGAAGATGAGGTCACTAGGGTGTTCTGACCACTAGAGAAAGATGCAGAAAGGCAAACAAAAACAATTTTCAGAGACATTCATTTCAATCCAGCATCTTGAAGCTCATAAGGAGGGGCCTGGAGGGTAACCAGGACAAGGGGGAAATCCCACACAAGGTTCTTGAAGAATCATGGTGGATGGAGGTACTGCACCCCTTTCAGAAATGTCATCATACATTTATGAGGGATTAAACTTGATGTGTTCTGGTCTCACACTGGAGGGCCACATACAGTGGATATAAAAAGTGTACACACCCCGTTAAAATGATAGTTTTTTCTGATGTAAAAAAATAAGACCACCATAAATAATTTCAAAACTTTTCCCCCCTTTAATGTGACCTATAACCTCATCTCATTATCCGTAACCACTTATCCCGAGTAGGATCGCAGGCAAGCTGGAGCCTATCCCAGCTGACTATGGGCGAAAGGCGGGGTACACCCTGGACAAGCCGCCAGATCAT
>JAODTV010000003.1:29812107-29822177 GCA_025399955.1 Galeichthys feliceps
CAGATGGGGGCTCCAAGTACAGTTGATCAGCTTTGGGGGGGCCCAGCTTCCAAAAGTTTGAGAACCCCTGGTCTAGAACATCTTGTATTAATGTACAGTGACGACATTTCATAACCCCATAATTTCAAAATTTCCTGGTTAATTGATTTAAAGGTTTTCAAGGTACAGAGTTGTTTTTGTAAGGTTTGGCTACATCTTGACGCTATAAATAAACAATTTACCGCAATGATAACACATATATTTATTACAGCGCATCAATGGCTTTATAGTAAAGTTGTTGTACTTAATACTTCTCTGTTTCACAATAGAGAATACTGTTGAAGAGCCTACAGAACCCAAGAAGATTGTCAAAATCTATTCTCTGTACTGTCCAATGGTAAATCAGGAAAACCAGTACAAGTGAAGTCATTTTTATATATTCCTGTGACAACATCTGCTGACAGGAAAGTACAGAGCCTTTAGGTACGTTCCCAAACTTACACGGTACAAATGGTACACTTTGTAGCTGATCCTTACTGGGAATTAAGGTGGCTATAAGAGGTTTGGGTTTGTATGCACTGAAGTGTTCTTTAAGTGTCCCATACATTTTAGCAGGAAAATAAAGATTGCTCTTTATGTATTTACTGTAAGATGCTTTTTTTTTTTTTTTTAACCAAAACATCCTGGATCTGCTTTTGCTGGATCTTCCTCCTTCTAGGGATGCTCCACTACTGCTGCATGCTTGTACAGGTCAATTAATCTGGCAGTTACCAATGCCTAAGTTGCTTTAAAAGTGCCAGATAGTAGAGGAGACCTATAACATGGTGACAGTAGCCACCTATTCCTGTGACACAAGAACATTTCCAGCCAAGGAGCCATCACCTAGCTTTGCTGGTATCTTCAATACATGGAGAAGCTTGGTTTTCATCATTGAATGGTAGCACTTAGAACTTACTTTAGCAGTATCAGTGGAATAGATTACTGCAGAAAAAGAAAAAATGTTTTTTATATCCTGCACATAGCCAGGTTCAGCAATGAACTTGTACACTTTTGCTGTACTCGTGCATCCAGAGTTATCTTTTGCGCATTTCCCAACATCATAAAGTAGGAAAATGAGCGATGTCTTGCACATCTTGATCAACTGCCTTTAGCAATTCAAAAAGAAATATCTTATTAAGTTTGTCCTTCAGAAAGCTGGAATACAACTTGAGTATAAAGCCATCGATGCACTGTAATAAGTATGTGTTGTCATTGCGATTTGTTTATATCTTCAAGATGTAGTCAGACCTTACAAAAACAACTATATACATTGAAAACTTTTATTAAGGAGCTGCTTTGAGCTGTTAGAATTATAATAAGTGCCTTTAAAAGTTTTTTTTTTGGATGTACATACCTTGTGAAGTCACCATGTTGTTTGGCCATGAAGATCCAAACGCTGTCCGTTAAGTTAATGCCTTAGCAATAAAACTTTTTTTCCTGTAAAAATGAGCCTAAACTTAAACTGCTTTTCCAATTCTTCTAGAAAAGGAAAGATATTAAGCACTATAAACTGTTGAAATGTTTGTTCTTGACCACACATGCTTGACCTTTGTCGAGGGTATTGTTTACCTGAAAGCTTGCTCTCCAGTATGGTGTTGCTATGTGGTATCCAAGCATGTGACTCCTAGCTGCAAAGGGCCTATTGTGCTAAATAAGCAGTAAATTACTTATGAGAACATTTAGTTCTGAGAGCACAGGCACTCATAAATATCAGGACAAGCACCAAACCAATATGACTGTCTGTGCACTTCACAAAGATATTTTTAGCAACTTTCAAATAAAACAACGCTAACCAGTAGCCTTAGCATCGGAAACAAGCTAACATTAGCCTGAATACAACATCACAGTAACGTCAGATATGCGCTACGGAGTGTTCGACCTACTGTAACCATTACCATCTTAGCATTGTGGCTAATAAAAAAAAAAAATCAAACACAAATCAAGCAGGGGTTGATTTGACCTGTTAAGCAGAAATGTGGCTAACTCAGCATTGGTTTTGAGGCTATGTCCACATAATACATTTTAGTTTTAAAACGCATCATTTTTGCTACATTTACGCCTGGAGTCCACACTACTCCAGAGTTTTCAAACCCCAAAAAACAGACTTTTTGAAACAATGCTGGCCCTGTTTTAGTTTGAAAACTTCAGGGTAGTGTTTTAGTGTAGATGGGCAAAAACAGATGTTTGGAAACAATGACGCAGACACCCACGTTCACTTCCTGATTGGGTCTTACCAGTCATGGTGTATCCTTCCCTGATTCGTCACGCTCCTATCATGTGACCTTTTTCTGGAAGAAAACAAACACCATCAGCTGTTTATACCAGCACGCACATGCCCAGTGTACGTGAATGGTCAAGTGATATGTTTCAGGTGTGTTCGTGTGGATGGAGATTTCTGATACCGAGCTAAAACGCTCAGGTGGACAGAGATCATTTTTGTTTTAAAATGCTGTTTTAAAATTAATACATATTAATGTGGACATAGCCTGAATCCTTTCAGGTCCTGCAGCTCCCTCCACTGAGTAAGAGGATGCATGGGGGAGGGGGCCTACAGCATGTGTTCGAGCAGCGACACTCCATCAGACACTCCTCCTGGCTCTAATTGGTTGTTTTGATTCGGGCATAGTGGATTCTTGTAAATGGAATTAGGAGCATTAGGTGAAGATAAAAGAGGCTGATTCCCCCCCCCCCCCCCATAGATTATCTGTCTCATATACTATCCTGGCATAGTGACAGTTTTAGTAAACGACAATTTATAAAAAAAATCTGGATTACCTACTGCAGCTTTAATGTTCTCCAAAGTGCGCCACAGCTTGTTAGCACTTAGAAAATGATTAATTGACAGTACCTAAAGAAATTCTGCCAGACATCTGTCTTGCCAAAGTGTTTCAGTTGTATTATACACAGTCTGGCTTGTTAGAGCGTAACAGTGAGGAAAGACTTGCAGAATATTTCCAGAATATGTACACATGCCCTAACAAACAAGACAGTCAATAAAGGCACTATCAATGCCTATCCATGTAACACAGCTCAGCATTTGTACTAAACATGACCACTAACTACTAACAAGTAGTAGGTGCAAGAGCTGCCATCTTTGTGTCTCTATGATACAGTTCTGCATCTTCCAAAAAATGGTTCCTCTAGATAGACAAGCCCAAACCCCAGGGTACAGTAGAGATCAACAACCCCTACTGGCACATATGGACCCATCCCAATTTATTGAGTCTCCAGAACGCAGCTCAGCTGAGAAGTGCCAGCTTGGGATTCGGCCGAGGAGAGGAACGGCTGGCGTCCATCCAGGCTGAGGGAGTGTTGAGTAGAGGAGGCACTAGCAAACAGTGTGCATGATGGATGTGCCTTGGCTCCCCTGCAGAGCAGCCAGCATGGTAGACAGCTGCGCGATTGTCTCAGGACGAGCGGGCACAGAAGAAAAGGTTGGCAGCACCTTCATATGTTTCTTCTGCCTGCTCTGGTTCACCTCCTCCAATCCTCAACAGGGAGCCCTACTGCTTTTTGTCCATAGGAATCAGGCATACAAATGCACACATGCTACTGCAATCAATTCGATTAATAAAGCTCCTCCAGTGTGTGACTACAAGCAGGAAAAGAGAGTTGGGGAGTGGATGGCTTCTAGGAAGTCCCAGAATGATTTCATGATAGAGATGCCAGCTAAGCTTTATACTTCATTCTTCATGGTCATGCCATGGAAAGCAAAGTGAGCAGTGAAGTATTCTCTTTGAGAGGCAAGACAAGGATTTCCTCACAGAAACATCGACAGTTAAGCCCTGTGCCTGGTAGATGTGCTGGGGATTGCAATGGCAAATCGAAATGAATCTCACATTTTGTTTGTAGGCCTCACAAATGGACACTGTATAATGATTAAGCCCATGAATAATGATTTAATGACAGCACTCGTACAAGCAAGCAACATATGCCTTTGTAAAAGAAATAATAACATATGGAAGGTACACAGCTTGTGCATTATTAATGAAAAAGACTTTTAACTGCCTCACTCAATAATTAATCTCCATGGAGACGTGTGTCAACTTGTGCAGTTGGACAACTCACGAATGGCAAAGAAATCATGCAAGAAAACCAATGTTTGAACCAAAGAAAAACAAACAAAGCCAGCACGTAAAATCTTTTTAAATGCCACATATTTCTTGACATACCAATAGTATTCAAGATTCAACGTTAAGACTCATCTTCACACTCTGTAGCTTGTTTAATTGGCTTGCTCAGGAGTTCTAATTTTGGTTCAAATTTACCTCATCAGTATTAATTAATGTGTATACAGAAGTCAAATAACTATGGCAAGAATTTCCAACCAGATTTAATAATTTGATCCTTTCTGGGTTTAATCAAGGATCAAGCTCATCAATTAAGTAACACCAGGATTGTTCATCAATGAAATAACACATGTAGGGCTGAAAATGTACTTGTAAAACTCATTAATTTCATTCAATGGTCAGAAACACAGCAATGTAAAAAGGTAAGCAAAACTTTGCCACATACAAGTGTAGCAGCATTACTGTGGTTTTAAAACATCGCGTGCACTTGACACAGACTACACTATACACTACCAGTAAAAAAGACAAACCTTCTCATAGAAGAATTTTCCTCAATTTTACTACACTGTAAAACTATCCTGATGGGTCGTAAACAAATTTTAAACAAGTAAATTTTGCGTAAATGTAAAAGTAGGTTTTCAACCTTTTTGTAGTCAATGACCATTTTACTGTTAATCCACAGACTCTCTCAGATCAAATTTCTCTAACAAACCGATGTGGTACATATACTGTACATAGATTAAGTTGAGAATGTAGAAGTAATTTGTCAAGAAACAGTTCTGAGACGGATGCAAATGCAGGTTAGTTGGGTTTTTGTTTTTTTGGGTTTTTTTTTTATTAAAAGAGTTGGCAGACAAATCCGAAAGGTGAATTTATGCACATGGTCAAAAACAGGCAAAAAGGTTAGGTGATCAGCAAACATCAATACAAGACAGAATCCTTAAAAAAAAAATAGTTCCAGAGAGCAGAGCAGACTAAAAAAACCCCCAAAAACAAACAAACAAAACAACAACAACAGAATAACAACACAAGGAAACAAGGCATGGTAAGATCAGGTATGAGTACACTGATCGTTACTTCGCACTGACTGAAAGTCCAGAGTCTGTTTTTATAGGGTGTGAGTGTCATTGTGAATGTGTGTGTGTGTGTGCGTGCGTGCGTGCGTGCGTGTGTGTGTGTGTGTGTGTGTACTCCAGTGACTGTGAACGAGGCTGAGGGGAGTAGTGATGGGAGTTGTAGTCCAGGATGGCCATGTTTGTACAGAGATCTTAGTTCTGCCATCATCAATCAGCATTATCCTGGCTCATTCAGAAAATTCACCCCCACTATTATAATGTTAAAAAAACCCAGAGGTGGGTAGAGTACAAGCAAAAACTGTACTCAAGTAAAAGTATTGTTACTTTATATTAATAGTGACTCAAGTAGTAGTAAAAGTACTCATCAAAATAATGACTTGTGTATGAGTAAAAACAGAATAGCACAAAATGACTAACACACTCGTGGTTCTTGGGGAAATGAGAACTCGGGAGACAGGCTTGTGACAACTTGGAGTGAGCTTATAATTATAAGCTTTTCAGATATCTTTAATGTTTCACACGTGTGTGTGTGCACACATGGAACTGGTTCTCTCTCTCCTCACTGGCTTCTCTGCAAGCACACAAAAAAACACACATTAGTGGATTGCTGGTGATTAGACAGAGGTGAGACTCATCATATGTTACCTGTCAGTTCTACCTAACTCCTCACTACCCACAGCCTACGCTCACTCATGTCCCTGTTGCCACATACCCCCACCGCCCGACACAGGCCGGGGAGCCATCCAACCTGCAGCTGACCCCCCCCAGCAAATTTAGACACCCTGTTGTCTGTTCTAAAGTTCACACACAAACAAAACTTGAGCACCAAGGACACCGGGCTGCTTCAGTCACTATGGGACTCCTCGATTACCCCATGTCAAGCCTAGCCTTGAGTTCATCCTGAACCACATTTTTCTTGTGTTTATGTAAGTGGTATGGGTGGCTGCATATGGCCACACCTGGAGGAGTCTCAATGTGGTGCTCTATGAGATTAATGCAACCGGGAAGAGGAAAGAACACATCAGAAAATCCCTCCTGCAACCTGGCAACCTGTGCTTTATGGGATGGTGAGTGGTGGTCTCCACAAAGGACCGGGGTGCATATTTTATGTTCATATTTTATATTCATATTTTATGTTCATATTTCGGCCTCACATTTTGGATCTACCTCTGGTCCCAGCTCCTCCCTCTTAGGAACCACCATCACCAGAGCCACAGGGACCACCTCTTTTTTTTAAGGTTTTAAGAGATTGAGGTGGTATATCTGAAGTGCATCGCCTCTATATGTTCATTACATTTACATTTAGCATATACATATAACATGTACTAACCCCAGTTCCAGAAAAGTTGGGATATTTTCCAAAATGCAATAAAAACAAAAATCTGTGATTTGTTCATTCGTGTGAAACTTTATTTAACTGACAAAAGTACAAAGAAAAGATTGTCAATAGTTTTACTGACCAACTTAATTGCATTTTGTAAACAGAAAAATGAAGTTAGAATTTGATACCTGCAACATATTCAAAAAAGTTGGGACAGACGCATTATTACCATTGTATTACATCACCTTTCCTTTCAATAACACTTTTTAATTGAATGGGAACTGAATATACTAATTGTTGCAGTTTTGCAATTGGAATTTTTGTCCATTTTTGCTGGAGACAAGATTTGAGCTGCTCAACAGTCCGTGGTCGTTGTTGTCTGATTCTCCTCTTCCTGATGCACCATACATTCTCAATAGGAAACAGATCTAGACTGGCAGCAGGTGGACTTTCTGGATCCAGCGGCGGACTGTGTTAAGTGACGACGGTTTTCCAAAGTACTCCCAAGCCCGTGTGGCTACATTTGTCACATTAGCATGACAGTTTTTCAGGCAGTGCCACCTGAGGGCTTGAAGGTCAGGCACATTCAACAGTGGGTTTCGACCTTGCCCTTTATGGACTGAGATGTCTCCGTATTCCCTGAATCTTTTCACAGTATAATGTACTGTAGGTTTTGAAAGCGCTAAAATCTTTCACTGAGAAATGTTCTTTTTTAATTGAGTAACAATTCTCTCACGAACTTTGGTACAAAGGAGTTAGCCACGACCCATCTTTGCTTGCAAAGACTGTGCCTTATGTGCATGATCCTTTTATACCCAATAATATTACCAATTAACCTGCTTATTGTGGAATCTTCCAAAATGGTGTGACTTGAATATCCTATAAACTTTTCAGTATTATTTTGCCTCTGTCCCAGCTTTTTTTGAGTGTGTTGCAGGCATCAAATTCTATCTTTGTTTATATTTACAAAATACAATTAAGTTGGTCAGTAAAACTATTGAAAATATTTTCTTTGTACTTTTGTCAGTTTAATAAAGTTTCATGCAAATTAACAAATCACAGATTTTTTTTAATTGCATTTTGGAAAATATCCCAACTTTTCTGGAAATGAGGTTAGTACATACAATGTTTACATTTAACGTTTATATTTAAGATTTACATTGAAATTTATATGTAATATTTACATTTAATGTTTACATATAAACACATTTATATTTACAAATAATGAGTAATTTTCAAGTCACTTTACACAGAAAAATAATGTGAGGAAACAAAACTTTTTTTTTTTTTGCATTAATTTAACTCTAAATGTATGAAAATTGTGCTAAATGAAGCAAAAATGACACCCAAAGTTTAAGCAAGCATTGGATCAGCGCTCGTACTCTGAGCTTTCAATTAAAACATTTCTCGCACTACCATTTTTGGTTACATTGGCACTAAATCATCCATTAGTGAGCTTTCCAATTTGAACTCATGATCAAATACGTCATCACAATGTGTGATTTTTATTTTCTGCATCAAAATTGGGCCAAAACTGCACTAAATACGTAAGTGCATGCCAGTGAGATGAAATTAACATATAAACATTTTTGAGGGTCTGAGAAGGCACTGAAGCACAGGAATTAACTGAAGCACTCCTGATGTCATCTTATAGACTGGGTTCCTATACCTTATGCAATATAGATGAAATTTAGCCCACAATATAGGTTTGCCCCCATTTCTTAAAGTAGATCTAACCCAAAAGCTGTTCAATCCTGAACAGGCAGTGCTCGTATGGCAAGGTCCATTTAATCTCCCCATGGAAATGTGGAGAGAGGCCTGATGTAAAGATTACTTCAGAGCTAATCAGACCAATCCCATTTACCCAGTGCTAGGAGAAGCACTGAGAGTGTACTACTACACAGAGGCATCCTTCATTCACTGTGTTCACTTACCATGCACAATTTTGTAAATGAGGCCCACAGTGGATTATACACATTTATCCAGATCAATGCAGTGTATGTTCCACAGTGTATGTTCTCCATGTGATGGAGAGACAGATTAAGGCATTTAACCTCCACCTGTCCTCATGCACGGACCAGCAGTTAAAAGTCTGATATCTGCTCTGTTCATATTGACCCAGCCACCAGGGCTTAAATATCAGCTCAAATATTTTCCATCACATTAGATCTAATACTCTGTTTTCATGTGGACGGTTTAAAGTAATATTTGAGATTAATTGCCTCTCAGTAATGCTGCTAAATATGAATATATACAGGACTGGATATCTGAACTGACTTAGTCAAAGAAATGGCATGACTGTAACTGTTTCAGAATGACTTACTTCAATTGCATTATTACTGTGGCAGAAACAAAATTAAAATAGGAATCCAGGCTGTACAAATGGGATCATTGATATGGTAAAAATAAATAAATAAATAAAGATAATCTTTTTTTCTTTTTCTTGTATTTATTACAACCACCAGCTATATAGCAGAAACGTGCATGGTAATAATGTTAATTTGTTTTCAGATAACATTTGCCAGCTGCATGCTGGGCTGAACAGCTAATGACTTGAACACATAAACTTGCAAACAAACCAACAGAGTGTAAAACAACATGGATGACTTACAAGCATGCTATGCTTCCCAGGGAGCTGAGGCTACTGTGGCTAATTTCATTATGACAGGCTGTACAGATCAAGTTACTTGTATAAATATGTGCATGTTTATGATGAAATGGCTTTTAAAAAGTAGTAATTTAGAAGACAAGCAAAGACATGTTTAATGTAAAACTGCATTTTATTACTTATTAACTCAGCAAATATGCACCACCATCCATAACCCATATAAGCTGAACCTACCAGTTGCTTCTAGTGCTAGATACAGTTTCTTCTGTATCTAAAACATCAAAGTTTAATGCAAAAACTCTAATCAAGACATGACCTCCTTAATGTAAGCCATCCCTCAAAGTATATTCTGAATACACCCAGGCTGTATGCTTCCTTTATTTTCTCATCCTTCCATTTCCTCCTTTCAGTGAGGTTCCACAGAATCCCTCTGATAATTTGATTGTGAGAGCCACTGGAGACATGTCTCTGGTCAGCAAAAGGGTCACTAAAAACAAGCTCCTATTTCACTGTTGCAGTGCAATTTCATCATCTTTGACAGACGGTTTCCTGCATATTTCATTGACAACTTTTTTTTGGACTGGCTGGTATAAATAATTAGGTATAATTTTTTTCTAAATCTAGAAAAACTGGATCTAGATCAAGGTGAGGTGGAGAAAAAATGGTCAGAGATCAGCTCCCCACAACTGCTAGTTTTCTCTTTCTTAGGGAGCTTTGACAAGACAACACACCTGAGGTGCTGCTTCTTCAAAAAATTACAGAGCACTGTAATATTGGGCCCAAACATCGGTTATGGGTGTCCCTGATTACTAATACTGTAATTGTTATTGGGCCAGAAAAACAAAACAAATATATAATTTATTTATTCTATCCACATTCACTGGATATGAGCAATCGTGTGCTCTGATTGGCTACTCTACTACTAGGCTATCAGCTCATATACCGTGAGTAGAGAAAAACAAAATGGCGGAGCATGT
>JAODTV010000003.1:30272863-30283069 GCA_025399955.1 Galeichthys feliceps
TGACTGCGCGAAGCGAGCGATTTCATGCACATTATTTGCTAGGGAATCCCCTCAAATTAAATAACTTCCCAGCCACATAATGGCCTGGGTTTTTGAGATATTACAGAAATAAACATGTATCACAATAACCACATTTCAGAGGGAACTAAATTTCAGCGATTTTATGAAATCGAAAGGCCGTCTAGCTTTAAATAGTGGATAACTACAGATGCAATCAATGTGAAAACACAATAAAAAAGAAAATACCCTCAAGCAGGTAAAAGGTTTAATATCCACCAGTTTGTCAACTGTGTCACCTCTGATATATGAACGCTCCATTTCTGAACATAATACGGAGTGTGGAGAAGCAGCACACAATATATATTTATTCCTTTCTTTGACACCACATGCCATGCGCCTAGAAACACCACCACCACATTTACTATGGCGTGACTCTGCTGGGTGCCTGGTGGACAGCAGTGAACCAGCGCTTTCACTTTACATCACTGCTATAGAGTTACGATTGAATATTCTCAGACATAAGAACTAATCGGTAGTTTTAGATTATCTAACACTAAAGAAAGATGCTCATAATTGCTATTGAATTCTACAATTCAATGTTTCCACGAGTGTGCAGAGAAAGAAATCCTTCAGGTAAAAAAAAGCAGACAATGTTGCCTGCCATGAAAAAACCAGTAGGATAAAAACCTTTGGGGAAAAAGCCTACTGGAAAACAACATCCTCCCCAACCGAATGCTGCGTATGAGCTCTGAGGGTTTGAGCTGCGATCTTGATATTTCAAACTTGATGTCAAACAGACGTCTGGTTACAAGCTAGTGGACTAATAAAGGCGTTTTAACTAGTGTTATGTGAAACTGTCGTGAATGCGTTCTGTAAAATGTGTTATTAAATAATCCCACATTATTTTTTGAAAGTAAATTAAAAATAAGCGCTGGATAAAAACCCATCTATCTTTTGGAAATAAAGATGCACATGTCGTTGTACAGTGGTCAAGTGTTTATGAGACGTTTATGTTGCCTTGCACTTACGATCAGGTTCCCTGTGGTGGTACACGGACGTCATACACTCAAAGGCATAAAAAAAAAAAAAATCAGGTTGATGCGTCACCATATTCTCTTAAATATGTTGCTTTGCTCCTAAATAAACAGTTATAGGACATACGGATTGTTTGAGCTTCCAAATATTCAATTTATCTGTCAATAGTAAGATTGCTGATTATGTTTTGTGTGAATTGTGTTCTATGGGACTTTTACGTGGGCCTACAGAAATCACATGATAATGTCTTTGCCCACTAATGTTTTCTGTCCTGGTGAAGCTCAACGAGGCTGAAATGTTGGCAGATACTAGTAGTAGGTAGTTATGACTGGTAAGTAGCCCAACTATCAACTGCTCCATGGCCATGAAAGCTGCTAATTAGTCTTTATCTATTTCATAGATGAAGATTATTGTTTTTGGTGATATTTATTTTTATTTTTACTTATATTTATTTTTTTTTTTTTTCTTCCAAAAGTTGTTCGGTTTCGGACGAAGTTTCAACCGCTGGTACCCACGGACAACAGAAGCTCACTGACCCAAGGTGAGTGACCTTGACCTATGTTTCAAGATCACAGAGCATATTTTATGTGGTTTTTGTTGAAAATGTCATTTCATTTATTATAGTATCTACTAAAAGATATAAGGATTTCCCCCTAGATTTTTTATAAACAAATGAGGTGCTCATTTCCTGCACAAAACTCACATTCACACCTACGGTCAATTTAGAGCCACCAGTTAGTCTACCCTGCATGTCTTTGGACTGTGGGGAAAACCAGAGTACCCGGAGGAAACCCACGCAGACACGGGGAGAACATGCAAACTCCACACAGAAAGGCCCCCGCCGACCCCGGGGCTCGAACCCAGGACCTTCTTGCTGTTAGGCAACAGCGCTAACCACTACACCACCGTGCCGCTCGTATATTTTCATTTTTTCGTTTTCTATTATTTCTTAATTGTGTATTATTTCTTAATTGTGTATTATTTCTGTATTGATTTCATTTGTTTCTTTATTTGTCTGTCCATATAAAAATGTGGGGGGCATGTTTTTCATGTTCCGGTACAGCCATCAAGCCCAGAGTGGGACAGCAAGTGAGGGTTTAGGAGTGGTGATATGAGGAGGTTTTCACTTGCTGCAATAAATAACCATGTTAACAAGACTGATTAGGATTTGCTGGTGGAAATGGTGATAATGATGACAGAATTGTGTGCATGATTTCATACATTTGTCAGTGCATTTATGTTGTATGACTTGCAGTCGCAGATAATGTGTGTGTAAAAGAGAGACAGAGTCAGCGAGCAGAAAAGTCAAAATGGGTGTGTTGTTTGTCCAGCTTTTTCAACTTGATCCAGTTAGCTAGCTACAAAGAAAAATAGCTATATACTAATTCAAAAAGAGTCACTACAACATATGATTAAGATAACAATTTGCTTGGTATTTTATGAATTTAATTTTATGAAGTTCTAACAGCCTTAAACTCCATATTTTCAGTTGTCTCACATCTCCAGCTGCCGGTTGCCAGTTTGCAGCTTTTAGTCATGTACCATGCTTTCAAAACAACTGATGCTGGAGCCAGGCATGTCCAGTCAATCAACCAATAATAATAATTACACAGCATTACAGACTTGACTGACAGCCCCCTCATTAGCATAAGAACAAGCAAAGAAAGAAAGAAAGAGAACACAAAATAATAAATAAATAAATTCAGGAATGAGCAAATACAAAACATTTAAAATTTCAGAAAATATAGAAAAAGAAATAAGAATGTAATAAATAAATGAGGACATTAATTAAAAAATGAATAATTTGAAGCTTGGGTAAAGGCAGAAATTCATTTAAAAAAAGACAGAAATTAAAGTAAAATAAAAATAAATGCGAAGTAATTTATATATTTCTATGTTTAATGCATTGATTCAATTAGCCATAATATTAAAACCACAAAATCACTGACAAGTGAAGTGAATAACATTGATTATTGATTACAATAGCACCTGAAAAGGGTTGAGGTATATTAGGCAGAAGGTGAACAGTCAGTTCTCGAAGTTGGTGTGTTGAAAGCAGGAAAAATGGGCAAGCATAAGGATCTAAGTGAGTTTGACAAGGGCCAAATTGTGATGGTGAGACAACAGGCTTAGAGTATCTCCAAAATGGCACATCTTGTGGGGTGTTCCCGGTATGCAGTGGTTAATACCTACCAAAAGTGGTCCAAGGAAATGAAAACTGGTGAACTGGTGACAGAGTCATGGGCGCCCAAGGTTCAATGATGCCAAGCCAAGCAGCCTTTATTTGTCACACGTACACAGTGAACACACACATGCACACACAAGTGAGCAATGAGCACACACACATAGTGAGCAGCTATGCTACAGCGCCCGGGGAGCAGTTGGAGGTTAGGTGCCTTGCTCAAGGGCACTTCAGCCCAATCTCAGGCCATGGCTGCCCTGTGTTAACCTAACCACATGTCTTTGAACTGTGGGGAAAATCGGCACACCCAGAGGAAACCCACGCAGACACGGGGAGAGCATGCAAACTCCACACAGAAAGGCCCCCTGTCGGCTGCTGGGCTCAAACCCAGAACCTTCTTGCTGTGAGGCGACAGTGCTCACCACTACACCACCATGCCACCCTGCGCATGGGGAGCAAAGGCTCGCTTATCTGGTCTGATCCTACAGAAGAGCTTCTGTAGCACAAATTGCTGAAAAAGGTTAATGCTGCCTATGATGGAAAGGTGTCCCAACACACATTGCATCACAGCTTGCTGCGTATGGGGCTGGAAAGCCGCAGACCGGTCAGAGTGCCCATGCTGACCCCGGTCTACCACTGAAAACACCTACAATGGGCATGTGAGCATCAGAACTGGACAACGGAGCAATTACACCACATTACATTACAGGCATTTAGCAGACACTCTTATCCAGAGCAATGTACAAAGAAGTGCTGAACTTCTAGACAAGAAAGTTCTAGTGCCAAATGAACAAGTGGCAAAATAACACCTCGTATAATATTCTGTTGAAGTATGGAAGCAATGGAAGAAGGTAGCCAGGTCTAATGAATCACATTTTCTTTTACATCATGTGGATGGCCGGGTGCATGTGTGGGTGTGGGAAGATAGCACCAGGATGCACTGTGGGAAAAAGCAAGCCAGTAGAGGCAGCGTTCTGCTGGGAAACCTTGAACCCTTCCATTCATGTGGATGTTACTTTCACACATACCACCTACCTAAACATTGTTGCAGACCAAGTACACACCTTCATGGCAATGATGTTCACTCATGGCAGTGGCCTCTTTCAGCAGGATAATTCTTCATGCTGCACTGCAGAAATTGTTCAGGAATGGTTTGAGGAACATGACAGAGTTTAAGGTGTTGACTTGGCCTCCAAATTCCCAAGATCTCAATCAATCCCAAGCATCTGTGGGATGTGCTGGACAAACAAGCCAAACACCGCAGTTTACTATTATGGAGATTACTATCATTGTTATGGCAGAGTAATGTTTCTCTAGTTTAGTGAGTATTTTGATCATCTGCAAGAGTTAAAAAAAAAGCACCTCGTTGTTTGCCAAAATCTGTAATTTGGCCCATATTCAACAAACAGGCTGAGCTTATGGTAATATGGAGAAACAGTTATAAATAAAACTTCTTCAGCAAGTTCGAGCAGGTCCTCTGCCAAGCTGTTTTGGAATTTTATCAAGGGTGGCTATATCCTATCTTTCCAGAAGGGAGCTGAAACTTTTTCCCTGAATGTTTGTAATATAATTTGACAAACACTAGCCCTAGAGACACACTTCTCTCATTAATACTTGACATTCTGACATTATATAGAAGTGCATCATTGTGATGGCCCTGGCAATGGCAAGTGACCCAGATTCAGTCTTTACTTTCATGCTTTTAACACTGAGAAGCACCTGTTATGCAATATTAAACTGCAATCTACAATGTGAACATGAACAGCCATTACAACAGAATGCCGAGGCTCTGAATGCTATTGAGTACAACAGAAATGCCATATTCAGCAAACAGTGAAAGAAACATTTAAATGCAGTCCTTTTGGAGCAGATAAAAAATGGCACAGAACATATAAGATAACAGGATATCACAGTATTATGGGGTATTGTATGCAGAAATGACCACGAGTTGGCCTAGTGGTTAGCGTCTCGAAAGTCCAAAGTCCACCTCTCGACCGGGAGATCACGAGTTCTACTCGCGGTCGGGTCATAACAAAGACCATCATAAAAATAGTACCTACTGCCATCTGGCAAGGCATGCTGCAGTACAGATGTGAGTAGGGAAGTCAAACTCTCACGGTTACCAGAGGACTATCCCCCACTGTAACCCTAGCTGTATAGGTGAGAGGCTGAGGGCTATAGAAATGAAGATTGGCACCGCACCCATGCGCCTCAAAGAGCTGGTTAAGTACTGGGACAGGAGACTGCCTGGGAAGACCAGATCATGGCATGGAAGGGACTTTGACTTTGACTTGTATGCAGAAATATAATGTGGAAAAAATATTATTTGCTGTAGCAATACTAAATGTGCACATGACGATATTATTAGTATATTATATAAAAATAAGTTTTACTGTATACATATGTGTCAGGGATGGACAGGATTTAGATGTACTTACTGGTGCAAATGTCAAAACAAACCAATCTAAGGAATCAAATTCATAAACATGCAGTGGGTTGGTAACATCACTCGTGGTGCTTCACATTGAACACAGGTTTGTGGGGTGTGTGTGTGTGCGTGTGCGTGTGTGTATGCAGTGAACCAGTGATTGTTAACAGGTTTGTTTAGTCTGTGAAGCTGGGAATATGGAATGCTTAATAAATAACACAGAGCACATGATAACACATAACTATCACACCTGAGTTCACAGTATGATTTCATTTTGATAAAAAAAAAAAAAAAAAAAAAACCTGATGTTTCCTTTTGATGAAATTGCTGTTTGATATATAATGTTCTTTGAATTTTAAAAGAAATTGCAGCGTAAAAATAATTTTGCAGCTTGAAAAGTAAAAACATGCTTTTAGCATCATATTTGTCATTCCTTCTGATTGAGTATCATAGTAAGCTGTTTTTCATAGATTTCAGCCAGGCCAAATCACATGAAGACAGAGGAAAAGCTGTGGATGGAGGAAAAGATGAGAGAGGAGAAGGTGAGCACTCGACCACGAGAATCACAAACACTATTGTGCCAATTTGCAAGTGGAAAACATAAAAATGAGAGCTTTCACGCAAACACACACACACACACACACACAGCCTGCCATGGCCCCCTTTCTCACTTAAGTTGCTCACCGTTCCATATCTTAACCTCTGTACACTCCAAACAAGACCAGCTCCATTTGAAGCCCCTTAATAGCTGCAGAAGCCCAAAGCAGACAGGTGACACAAGACAGGTGTGTAATTGCTGGAAGAGCAGACTGACTGACAAGGCTGACTATTTCACACAGAAACCAGATACACTACAGCCTGCCAGTCAGGCTCAAGCCGTTAAGTGACGGTTTGTGGTTTTCTATTTTTGTATCAGGTATAATTTTCACTTCTGAAAGACTATTTGAAAGGATTGATCTGCACCATCCGGGTTATAATATCAGTATCCGGAGTTTTAGAAATGGTATGAAATCTATACAAAGGATTCGTCCTCTGTGAAAACCACTTTTGACCCATGTAGTTGAAGTCTGTGAATAAAAATCATGAAAAAATGCACTGATAAATGGACAAAACTTTCATTCATTCATCTTCAGAAAACACTTCATCCTGGTCAGGATCACAATGAAGCTGGAGCCTATCCCAGACACACTGGGAATGAGGTGGGAATACACCTTGGATTGGACCCCATTCCATCACACACGCTCTTAATCTCTTAATCACACAATTGAGTGTAGTCAGTCATTCAACTGGCATATTTTTTTTGGGGGGGAGGCAGGAGGAAGCCGGAAAACTCAGAGTAAACCCATGCAAACATGTGAAAACATGCAAAACCCAGACAGTAACCCAAGCTCAGGATGAAACTGGGGAAATGTGAGACAGTAACTCACTTTCGGTGTGTCAACGTGCCGTCAATAGATGTAAATACAACTTTGTGCAAAAATGAATTTCTAAGTAATGTATTACCTGAAATCTAAAAGACTTTAGTGTAAGAAGAGAAACTCAGTGAGCTGCACTGCTTTTTCAATTTGTCTCTGAGGTCACAACCGGTGACAGTGCTGAGACACTTAAGGCTTTCAGTGTGGAATAAACGAGATTGAATGTTTTCATCTTATCAGGAGCACTGACGTGATGCAAGGCATGATGTGTATTCCAGGAGGTGGAGAGCGAAAGATCATAAAACATAAGCCTTGTGAGACATGTGATAAAACACATGCTCTGTCTCCAGCATCTTGCTTCACCTGAGCAAAAATGAGTGCACGGGCTTGCTGGTAGGGGAATGCTAAAATATTTGTGTGAGCTGACATGCCAGGTTCAAAAACACAGATTCAAAATAGAGACCAAAAAGTTCACACAGGGCTTAGCTCACCTAGGCAAGCAACAGTAGTTCAACATATGGCAATTTTGAAGATCGTGGAGAAACAAATGATGGCAATTGTCAACTCTGTTATATGCAGTCCTTTTTCAGGTGGGTTTCAGCGCTAATGTAGAGATGTGGCTACTCCTCAAGCTTGCTGATTCTGAGGGGGTTATTTTCACTTCTAATTGGGGTAGCTTTCATCTTGGTTGACAAGAGCAGTAGAGAGCGTAGAAGAGAACCAAGTGCGAGCTATCACTTCCCCTATTTCCTGGCCCCAGACAAAGCCAGGCAATGCTGCTGAAGATGATGTATTTCTGATCAAAGAGCCAGTGAGTTGTCAGCAACCCCGGCTAGCTCAGCAACCTGATTGCTCAGGGATAGATTTGTCCCTTTGATCAGAGAATACTCTGACTGCAGGCTCTGTTTATGCACTGAGAGTGATTGAGGGAGGAGGGAAGAAAACTCTGACATTATGAGCAGAGGGAGACAGGCAAGAAGGAGAGCAAGAGATAGAAATGTTGTCTTAGACATGTTATATTTTGATATGGATATTTAATTGGACATAACCCACTTATTATGAAACTTTTCTATTTCCTAAAAATATACATTGTGTTTGTAGGTAACAGAAAGGCATTTTTCAGCACACGTCATTGGCCATGTGTAGTGTAAGACTATGTGTGCTTATTAAAATTATGCACATCTTTATGTAGATTTTGCACTCAAGTCATCATCAATGAACAATTGATAACTTCAACAAAATAGGCTTCATGTCAAAACTATAATGAATTCTCTGGTTACACAATTGCACTTTGACCATATAGAATACACTTATAGTCAAGTCAAGTTATTTTTATAGCGCGTTTAACAACAGACATTGTCGCAAAGCAGCTTTACATAAAATTAAAGACTTTAAACATGAGCTAAATTTATCCCTAATTTATCCCCAATGAGCAAGCCTGTGGCGACGGTGGCAAGGAAAAACTCCCTCACATGACATGAGGAACAAACCTTGAGAGGAACTTTAGTTGTTTATGTGTCACAGGTAGACAAAAGTGGCATTTCTGTATGAGGGCTAACTTGCGTTGCCACTTGTCTGGTCAAAATAGGTCAAACCATATCATATCAACTAATTTTGTATTCATCACTAACATTAGTTAGCTAGTCAAAACCTTAGCTAAGACATAATCTTGGATCATTTTATGTGGAAAAATAAATAGAATGAATATAAAGGAGGCATTATATATGATCATGACAAGCCCTGCAATGGGAGGTATTGGTACTTTACCTGCAGTATTTGCCAATATTAGGCTAGAACATACAATACAATACAATACAATACAATACAATACAATACATGCCAGTATTTGTTAGCCAAATTGTGGACAGTAAAAGATTTTCCATAGACCCCAAAGTCTTTTAAACTAGAGAAACATGATTCAGCCTGTCTTGTGAACCAAACTAAAGCCACCCTGGCTATGTGCCAGTTCTTTCACTTGGTCAAACCTGGGAGGAACACAAAGGATCCCATATATACAGTACACACCATATAACGCTCCAAAGCTTTGTGCTCGGGCATGTTTCTGTCCAGCCTCAATGCACAACCCAAGCTCCCAACCCAGTTATGATATAATCATCTTTTCAAAACAGTCGAGGCAGGGACATGCTCAAAAGGGCACGCAGTTCTGTGATCCTATTGAAAAGCACATTGAAATGAAATGCTTAGCAGCTGGATATACATTTAGACCAGCCTGCTTGCTGCCAAAATATTAATTGTGTTAGGGAAACTGAAATGATTAATATGCACTCGAAGAGTAAAAAAATTACTTTTTTTTTTTAGTTTTCCTTAAAATATCAGGAGACATGCTCAGGTGTATTCTCTGTCAGTTTAATGTTTGAGGAGGAGACAAAATGGCAAAGTGTTTGAGCAAAGGAATTTGGAAAATTAGAAACGTCATTTTTATAGGATTACGTACAATATATATGGCTGTAACATATAATCAACAAAACAGCTAGTACAAATAACAGACAAGAATCATCATCATTAACTGGACTGTGTTATGAAGCATGGCGTAGTGTGCATTATGTCACTTTAATCAGAATCAAAACACAGTTAATGGAAATTGCGCAAAATACAGGAACTCGCCATTATGATAGATAGATAGATTGATTGATTTACTTTATTGATCCCAAGCTGGGGAATTGTTAAATTGTTAATTGTGAATACACCACAGTGCCGGCGTCACGACACAACTTGTGTCTTGTTTTGAGTAATATTTTGATTTCGAATCACTGTATGAAACAGTGGATGCACTTGAACCATGCTTATTCACACTTTGTACTGAGTTACTACATTATCACACATTTGCAACCATATTGGGTGGCATGATGGTGCAGTGGCTAGCACTGTTGCCGCATAGCAAGAAGGTTCTGGGTTCAAGCCCTGTGACTGACTGGAGCCTTTCTGTGTGGAGTTTGTATGTTCTTGTGTCTGTTTCCTCCCA
Organism: Galeichthys feliceps; assembly: GCA_025399955.1. Classification (NCBI taxonomy): domain Eukaryota; kingdom Metazoa; phylum Chordata; class Actinopteri; order Siluriformes; family Ariidae; genus Galeichthys; species Galeichthys feliceps. Next base: position 30,282,907 of record JAODTV010000003.1, read on the forward strand.
ACCAATTTTTTTTCTTTCATAAAAACTAAATTTTTTGCTTTTCTTAGAACACGCAAGTAGAGCTGTGCGGTTAACCGAAAATTCGGTTTTTTAACCACCGAAAATCATAACCGAGCATGCGCAAAAATACCGGAAGTCTCGGTCCTCGTGTATTCTTATGTGG
>JAODTV010000003.1:30404821-30416129 GCA_025399955.1 Galeichthys feliceps
CAATTTAGAGCCACCAATTAGCCTAACCTGCATGTCTTTGAACTGTGGGGGAAACCGGAGCACCCGGAGGAAACCCATGCAGACACAGGAAGAACATGCAAACTCCACACAGAAAGGCCCCCGTCGGCCATTGGGCTCGAACCCAGAGCCTTCTTGCTGTGAGGTGACAGTGCTAACCACTACACCACCGTGCCACCCAAGAAACATGAATGCTGTTAACTATCTTTTAGTGAGTGAGTGAGTGAGTGAGTGAGCCTCTATTGAGGCTCCCTGCTGTAAGACTCAACCAAACCATGGTTTCACAATAGTGACCAGTCTTCACTGCAAGTACAGTAATTATACTGTACATTAGTGTTTTAGTACTTGAGACCAGTCTTGGTCTTGAGACCAGTCTCAAGACCACTTTTTGAAGGTCTCAGTCACACCTCGGCTCTTTTGGTGAGACCGGTCTCAAGACCACTTTTTGAAGGTCTCGGTCACACCTCGGAATCCACCACATTTTTATTCGGTCTTGTCTCGGTCTCAGACATAGAGGACTTGGGATTTTATTTCAAGACCGGTCAAGACCACAATGCAGGGATATCACTAAATTGATTGTGCATTGTCTGATTTTTTTTAACATCGTTACTGTGATTGGATGTAAAATTTCCTGCTTCAAATGTGACCAATAACGTGACTCATTGCTAATTTGAAAGTTTTTCTTCCTATTAACAGCTGTCACCCCTCCCCGCCCTCCTTCACACACACTAGTCTGGTCCTGGTCTTGACTCAGTGTCATCCTGCCTTGGTCTTGGTCTTGACTTGCTCTCAACCCCTCAAAGTCAGTCTTATCTTGGTCTCGATACACTTTGGTCTTGGTCATGACTTGGCCTTGGTTTAGGTGGTCTTGACTACAACACTACTGTAAATAAAGTAATTACATAGACAATACAGCTGTAATAGATATTAAGTACTCGTTTAAAGAAATAATGTAAAGAATATTTTATAAATGTGAGCATTTTGAATGGCCTACAGATGGTAATGGTATTAGAATTACACATGTATAGAGGCCAACCTACTCAAAATGAATGTCTTTTTATAAGTTTCTTCAGAATGCAAATAATAAACTTAATTTCTCTCAAAAGTCCTCTTTTCGATATTATTGTATTGCAGAAAATTGACTTCATGCACTTATAACACTGATCTCACTGTCTCATAAAAGATCAAGGTTTTACGTAAAAGGAATTTGTTTTCGTGATACAAATCCCGCAAGAGTCAGACAGCAGCAGAGAAAATAAATAATATGAGAAAGACTAAGAGACAGAGTAGTTCCTCTTCACTGGCTGAGCAAGTCTGTGCTAAAGCTTTGCTCAGCTGGTCTCCAGAGTTATACCCAGAGTGCATGATCATTACCATGCTAAATTTGTATTGATTGCAAGAGCCTAAGAGCTAAATGTGAGCTTTTCCCTGGACACAGCCACAATATATGGTCTGAAGTGATCTGCTAATCCAACTGCAACATGTGCAGCATGTTCTTCATTGCAGAGCACATTTCAGCCTCGGTATACGATCAGCATGTCCCTCTGCGTTCTGTGCTTAAGTGAACAATTTGCCAAGCTCAAAGGTGTCTAATTAGACCATGTGTAAGGTTGTGGGTGTTGTAGTTGTGTATCTTTTATTTTTACCCCTGTATTAGCAATGTGTGCAAAGCTGTGTTGGGCACTGCATGGGCATTTCTTGTTATGTGTCTAGAGTTTACAATTACTCTTGACATTCTGAGTAGCATGATGAATCCTTGAGGCTAAAGTATTGGTTAAAGAACTAAAGAAGAGGCTAAAGGCTAAAGAACTCCATCTTTAGTTCTCACGCAGAGAGGACTCTCTGAAATGCAAGTTGATTGACAGGCTGTTTTTGCGATTATACTCCTCTCTGGGTTAAGGTGCAGTATAGACTCATCAGTGATTTCTGAGGCCTTGCTCTTTAAAGCTTTCTCATTTCACCACATGTGATCTCTCTAAAAATGACCCCAATATGCTCAGAGTAGGGCAGCACGATGGTGCTGTTACAACTGTTACCTCACATCAAGAAGCTTCTGGGTTCAAACCTTGTGGCCAACTGGGTCCTTTCTGTGTGGAGTTTGCATATTCTCCTCATGCCTGCGTTGGTTTCCTCCAGGTGCTCCGGATTCCTCCGACAGTCCAAAAACATGCAGATTAGGTCAAATGACTATTCTAAACTGCCCATAGGTGTGAACGTGAGTGTGAATGGTTGTTCATCTCTGTGTTAGCCCCGTGATAGATTGGTGACCTGTCCAGATTGTTCCCTGTCTCGTGCCCAAAATCAGCTGGGATTGGTTCCAGTTTCCCCCACGACCCTGACAGGTAAGCAGTATAGATAATGGATGGATGTTCAGGGAAGCATTAACATTAGCATTAAAGTGGAAAAGCTCATTTCGTTATTTTATATGTATATCTTTTAAAAAAAAAAATTCAAAACTTTTTGTGGTCCAACTTGACTGTGGTCCTAATTACATAACATTTTCTTTCTACACACAATGACTAATCTTGCAACTGAGATCTTTATTATATAGTCTTCATAAAGACATACTGTAAGTCAAATTAAGCACTGAAGGTTCTTAAATAATCATTTGAGTCCTCTTGTGGCAAGACCCTCCCAATGTATATTACAGATTCAAAAAACTATATGGTATATGGATGGATTATAGCAGTTCTTTAGAGTGGGAGCTACTTGTAAGGATGCCTTTGAGATGACAGTTATTGATTTCATGCTCAGTGAATGCAAGCGTACAAAAAGTCTAGCAAATGAAAGGGTTATATACAAGACTCAGCAAACTGATGTGCTTTAAATATGCTGGAAATAAACAGCAGACAGATGCTATCCAAAGCTACACCACATTCAGATATGTTTTTCTGAGTATCGTTAGGTGTTGATGTCTACTTATTTTCCTCATTAAATACAGTTTTATTTGTTTGCTTATTTGTTTGTTTGTCATTTTTTTAAATAAAACATCTCTGAACTTTATAGTTTCTCATATCATTCCACTGTTTTGTTGGTACTTTTTGGAAGTAAACCTTATCAAAACTAAAATCTAAAAGCAGATACTTTTAAACTTTATATTGTTTTTATACTTTTAGTCAATATTTTGGTTTTGATTCTTTTTTTTTTGGGGGGGGGGGGTCAGATAACAGCAGGTATTAACTTATAATTCCAAGCTTTCCATAATGCGATGCATTTTGTTTATCATAAAGATGTCACAAATATCATGATATATATTTTGTTATATCGCCCACCCCTATCATGATTCTCCTATCATGACCAAGGACGATATTTGCTGTATGTGTTTTTCATCGATTAGTAAGCCAAGGAAACAGCAGAAATTGGTTCCCACTCTTTGCTTCAGAGAGCAAAAGAAGGCACAACTCAATATTGCCAAGAACCAGGAAGTCTTTAAAACAGAAAAAGGTCCTGAAGCGCAGTGTGCCTGTGACATAGTTTAGGAAGGATGCCATGCCATAATGGTGCCAGGCCAGCTGCACGCACCATCCTTGACATTTAGCACAACACACAGCACTGCTTTTTCCTCTCTTCCTATAGCTCGAGCCTGATTCCTATCAACTGTGTAACAGCACTTAAAGTCTGGGACTTTGTGCTCGCAGCAGCAGGAAAGCTGATCCAAGTGCACTGCAATATATCCTGGGTATCTGAGACTAATCTCTGAGGAAGGCTGTCAAGTCCATGCACGTAACGCTCTGATGGAACGGAGCGGTAAATGCTTCATAAAGCTTTCATAAATATGTAATCGGTGGACTAATGGCTGTTGCTGAAACCTGTTTCAGCCCCGCTGGGATTTTTGGTGGAACAGGGGGTTGGGGAATAACTTTAACATTTGCCTCTGTTGAATTCAGCCTTGCTTTGATCTAGAGCCAAACTAAACTACGAGGAGCAAAGCAATTTACAGAAAATTGGGACAGGTTTTGTACAGAGATTCAACTTCTATATGGAACAAAATGTTGGAAAACAAAGAAATAAATCACAAGCCGAATGAAACCAATTAACCTTCACGTTCTCTTCCTGCCTTAGAAATGGATGTGCCAGAGTTCCCCTGCAATTCAATTATAACATTTTCAATCATGCACAAACACAAACACTCATCACAAGCTTTAGATTATACTCCAAGAATCCATCTGTGATCTTTCTGTACTTGGCCTGTTAAAACAGACAGTAGATCAAAGTGCCCTTGGTTATCAGAGAGTAATGCTCATCCAAATGGCTGTATTTATTCAAAACCTTAAGTCTCACACAAAGTGAGAAATAGTGAGATAAGGGCCCAGAGAACATTTCTCTTGACATTCGCGACAGCAAGCCCATCAGTCATGCTGTCAGAGCCAGTGGCCTGGGCTGGTTTAGGATTTATGAGGAATAATGATGGGTTGAAAATAACAGTAAAGCCTTGCCTGTACTTCTGCTTTGGGGTGTTATTACTTCGGAACTGCTGTGGGCTAAAATGGGCCTGGCTTGAGATGCTATTTCTTTTGACTACTGACTTTTAACATATTGTATGCCACATATTTGTGAGTTATCATAGCTAGGAGTGCATAACATATTTAAGACAACACAATTTCCTTTTAATGCAATTGTTTCTGGAAAATGTGACCATGTTGCATAGAAATGAAAAATATTTCAGAAAGCAATATAAATGGAAAGAAGGCACACATTTTTGTTGCTTCTGGGGATTTTATGGATCTAATAGTATAGCCTAAATGAACCACCAAAAGGAAAATGTAAAGAGGCAAAAGTATGTAATTAAATACTGAAAGTAAGTAATAGTTTATTGCCATGTGTACAGTACCAGTCAAAAGTTTGGACACACCTTCTAATTCAATGGTTTGTCTTTATTTTTATTAATTAAAAGACACTTCATGTCTTAAAGTAAGTTGAGCGGTTCTTGACATAATATGGATTACTACAGTTGTTGAATAGAGCTGTTTATTGTATTTTTATTATTTACTGTTTGATCTCAAATGCATTAAGAAGGCAAGACATTGCATTAATTAACTTTTGACGAGGCACACCTGTTAATTGAAAAGTATTCCAGGTGACTACCTCATGAAGCTGGTTAAGATAATGCCAATAGTGTGCAAAGCGTCATCAAGGTCAACACTGGCTACTTTGAAGAATCTAAAATATGAAACAAATTTAGTCTTTTAAAAAACATTTTGGTTTACCACATAATTCCATATATGTTTCATATGTTATTTCATAGTTTTGATGTCTTCAGTATTGTTCTACAATGCAGAATGTAGAAAATAGTCAAAATACAGAAAAACCTAGGAAGGAGTCGGTGTCTCCAAACTTTTGACTGGGACTATAGATGGTACAGGGACAATGAAGTACAGGTACAATAGAATTTTTACTTACAGTCTCTCAACTTTGTAACACAGAAAGGCAAAAGAGCGTACAATACAATACAATACAATACAATATAAGGTCTAATAATATACAGCAAAAACAACAAACGTTTACAATCTACATAAGATATACCTTATAGCACAGGATACAATGCATTATACAGCATATAAATTGCACAACACTGTTTGTAGACATATACAATATGATATATAGGATGATATACAAATACAGTATAAGATGATATACAAGGTGATATACATTGTGATACAATACATAGTACAACACACCACTATTTGTAATATGGAATATGTAACATTACTGTTGAGATAAAATAAGTCTGTACATGTGTGTATAATGGTGGGAAGAACAGTGTATTTAACTGCCTGTGTGCAGATTTTACTGCAATTTAAAAATTTGTCTTCTACATACTTTGGAAAATTTGATCAGTCATCACTGTGAACCGTTAGTACAGTGTAATTAAATAGATTAACTACATTAGAGAGTGTAAAATTCGGTTGATTCATGGGGGAAGCCATGGCCAAATGGTTAGTGAAACAGCTTTGGGACCAAAAGGTTGCTGGTTTGATTCCTTGATTCCTTGCTCCAGCAAGTGTGGTGGTGGACCTAGCCAAAGAAAAACTGATGATGTGATTATCAGTTCGGGCAAGAACCCGGCCATAACTAAAATTCAGTTAAATGATCATCTATCCTGTCATATTTACATTCATGTAATATAGAGTAACGTATCCTGTTAGGCAACATGGTGGTGCAGTGATTAACACTGTCACCTCTCAGCAAGCAGGTTCTGGGTTTGAACCTGCCGGTTGACTGGGGCCTGGGAATATTGACTGGGAATGTGAGTGTGAATAGCTGTCTCTCTCTCCGTGTTAGCCCTGTGATAGATTGGCGACCTGTCCAGGCTGTACCCCTCCTTTCACCCAATGTCAGCTGTTATTGGCTCCAGCTCACCCGCAACACGTGATGGATAAGTGGCATGAATGAAAATGAATGAATGAATATCTCCTGCTACACATTTGTAGTACCAGTAAATATGCAATAGCGACTGGTGTAAAGTACATGCACAGTGATGCTCATTAAATGCTTGTTGCCACAGGGCCAGAGGAGAATCTGTAACATTAGATGCAGGTGACAACTCGATCAATTGAATTTTGCTCTAAGGTTGATAAGGACTGCAAATGACTCAGTTAAGATCAAGAGTGAAATTAGAGTTTGCTCTGTAACAATTCTAAAGTACAAGTTCTACAGAGGAAGGCCTCTGAGACTTAAAAAAAAATAGTTGACCTTTGTAGAGAACGTACATATTGAAGTTTGATGAGGTTTGTTCACAATTCATGCAGTAGCCAGGCATTAGTGGCTTTTAACTTGATTTAAAGTGTCACAACAGGCAAGTTTCCTCAAAATATAAAACTTTTTCATTACATAGTTCCTGTTCACTCATATAGATATAGCACAGCAAGAATGCTCGGCCTCTCTTGATCTGTCACCTTGCAGAAGTCAGATGAGGCGCGTATCCGATTTCTTTGGCAGTTGTATGGTTCACCATGCAATAAAAAAGAAAGGATTATATTTTCATTCACCATGTGCAATATTTTTCCCAACAAAACAGCATAAAAATTCAAGGCAAACACAGATAGATGGGCTGCTGCCATGGATTTGATGAAGGACTTGTCAAAGAGACTAATAAAACCACACTATCTGAACACTCTTATTGAAGCCTTGCTGCTTGTTTCTGCTGCTGCTGTTTTCTCAGAGTTCAGTGACAGCGCATTGTCTGGCCACAAACTAACCTTAAGAGCCAAGTCGGCAAATCTTGGTGCAAGCACACAGCAGGCACCTCCTTTGCCTTTTCAGCAGGAAGTACACGGGAGAGAGTGGTATTTTCAATGCATTTAGATGAGACCTTTAACAAAAGGTCTCTAATGCAGATATCAATGATTCCTGAGAGAGGCTATTGGAGTGAATTTGGCTGACAGCGATGTCACTGCTTGCATGAAAAATGATGAATCCAATTTTTCCGCTCCCATGCTCCATTTCTGCAGGCATTACTATGTGCCTGTGCTGGCGGTCATTAAAAGAAGAAGGATACATCTAACGAGTGAACTCCTTCAATTGCCACTTTATCTGCCATTTCATTTGGCTGCCAGGGAAGAAAGCTGGAGGAGTTTAGAGTGTCAGTCATGACAACCTTGAAGCAAAATGCTGGAAAATAATAATGACCTTTTGGTGTTTCATCTAGTCTATGTTGGGCTTGTTCTCTAAAGGGCAAAAGAATGTATGATAAATATCCTGTACTACAGCTTGCGTCCCAAAACAATTTCCCATAATACTGTGCCATATACAGCACTCATACACTAAGAGCACAATTTGGCAAGAGGTTTTCTTTTCAAGTCTAGTTGATAGAGTGCAATCATCCGGCTCCTTTAAGGCCATCACAGTGGATAGCAAGGTTTTGTTTTGTTTTTTTTTCTTTAAATTTCTTGAAAACAACACTGACAGAATCCTACAAACTGGCCCTAATGTCTATGAAAGGCTGTATGGGGCTGAAATGGGGCTTTGTTTAATGAAGTAGCTTGGGGAAGTACAATGTAATGTAGTGTTCAGAGTACCACCCTTGAGGGGAAAGGTAAATTTGCTAAGTTAATCACTTAATGAGGCCAATTAAACACGGGGAGCTCAGGTGTAATGAGTGCCACCTCTGCTCTGAGCCTGCAGCAAATGAGCATGATTTTTCTCTGTGGGCAAGAAGCGCATGGCCAGACCTAATCTGTTATCTACTCCCAGGGCTAGCCACTTAGGTCATTTAGACATGGAGATGATAAGTGCCATGTAAACTGTGCCAATATTCTCTGCACAACAATAAAACAGCAATGAATGCAATAAACAAATAAAAGGTCAATGTTTAAATCTATGTTTGTCAAGCATTAAAAAAACAAAAGAAAATTATAACAGCACTGCAGTGTTCAGATAATAATATTCTGATGGTAAAACTTTAAATTACAGCTGACCAATTACAGGACAAATACCTATTAAGTAAGGCACAGGGGGAAAATAAGTAAAGAGTGAGAAAGGGCATGATTTTAGAAGCAAGTGGTAACTAGTGGGCAATTTACAAACATTTTACAAATAAGAAACTTATAACTATGATTTCGTATTCATTGGACTTTGAAACATAATTAGAGATTACTTAGAATTACTGAAGGGTATGATAGTAGGAGTAAGTCATTATTACTGGGTAATTTACACATGTTTTACAAATAAGGAACATATCTAAGATTTGCCATTTGTTTAATGTACCTGGTCTTGTCTCAGTTGAGTTAACCCAATTTATCATTCCAATTATTTTTTTACACCATTTTGATTGGCTGAGCAAATTGCAAATAACTGCCTACAATTAATGGTCTGCTCATATGCATTATGGTGGAAAGCCATTTTGCTGCAAATAATGGTCTGCTCATGCGCAGTTACTTTGGCCTTTTGTCAACATCATGCAAGCTTTATAATCAGTATTTAAAAAAAATAATTTGAATGATAAAACAATCATTGAACTCAATTTTCACAAAATATCGTGATTTGTGAGTGGCTTGCAAGCAATTATTTGCCTCTGCCTTTGGCATTGGCAAATAATTAATTGCTTGCTCGCCACTAACAAATCACGATATTTTGTTCAACCTTGTCCAATTGCTTAATATTCATTAGCATTACAGACTTTTAATCAGTACCTGTTGTTCTTGGCTCATAACATTTTAATTGGAAATGAATCTTGTATACCAAATCACTGGTGTCAATAGATATATCATTTTGATATGTACACTATAAAATTGTAGTTGCTAAGTTGTTATACAACCCTAGTTCCAAAAAAGTTGGGACACTGTGTAAAATGTAAATAAAACCAGAATGCAATGATTTGCAAATCCTTTTTGACCTATAATCAATTGAATACAATACAAAGAACTGATATTTAATGTTCAAACTGATAAAAATTATTGTTTTTGTTAATATACACTCATTCTAAATTTGATGCCTGCAACACATTCCAAAAAATTTGGGACAGGGGCAAAAAAAGACAGGGAAAATTGTGGAATGCTCAAAAAACACCTGTCTAACATTCTACAGGTAAACAGGTTAATTGGTATCAGGTGATATTCTCATGATTGGATATGAAAGGGGCATTCTCCAAAGGCTCAATGGTTCACAAGCAAGGATGGGCGAAGTTCACCACTTTAAGAACAACGTATCTTAATGTACAATGCAAAGAATTTAGGCATTTCCCCATCGACAATAATATCCATGCGAATGCATATGTTCATCGCTGCATCTACAAATGCAAAGTGAAAGCCATATATCAACAACGTCCAAAAATGCCACAGAATTCTCTGGGCCCGAGCCCAACTGAGATGTAGTGACACAAAGTGGAAAAGTGTGCTGTTCTCTGATGAGTCCACATTCTGAAATGTTTTTGGAAATCATAGATGTTGTGTCCTGTGGGCTAAAGAGGAAAAGGATCATCCAGATTGTTACCAGCACAAAGTTCAAAAGCCAGCATCTGTGATTGTCTGGAGGTGTGTCAGTGCCCATGACATGGGTAACTTGCACATCTGTGAAAACATAATTAATGCTGAAAGGTCCATACAGGTTTTGGAGCAACATATGCTGCCATCCCGATGACATCTTTTTCAGGGACGTCCCTGCTTTTTTACAGCCAGACAATGCCAATCCACATTCTGCACATGTTACAACAGCACGGCTTCATAGTAAAAGAGTGTGGGTGCTAAACTGGCCTGCCTGCCTCCCATTGAAAATGTGTGGCGCATTATGAAGCGCAAAATGTGACGATGGAGACCCCGGACTTTTGAGCAACTGAAGTCGTATATCAAGCAAAAACGGGAAAGAATTTCATATTCAAAACTTCAACAATTAGTGTTCTCAATTCCTAAACACTTACTGAGTGTTGTTAAGAGAAAAGGTGATGTAACACAGTGGCAAACATGCCCCTGTCCCAACTTTTTTGGAACCTGTTACAGGCATCAAATTCAGAATGAGTGAATATTTACAAAAACAATAAAGTTTATCAGTTTGAACATTAAATATCTTGTTTTTGTATTGTATTAAATTGAATATAGGTTGAAAAGGATTTGCAAATCATTGCATTATGTTTTAATTTGTTTTACATTTTACACAGCAGCCCTTTTTTTTTTAATCGGGATTGTAAATCAAACTAGTCTTCTTTGAAATGTATGTAACTGTTTTATATTACACATTTCCAACATGTCAAGTATAAAACGGCACTCTCAGCTTGGTCTTAGACTACCCATACCAGCCTACTACCAGCAATACTGTACATGCTGAATATCACAATATATCACATATAGCTCATGTACAACTTTTAATGTTTCTTTCTTTTTTTTTTCTTGAAATGATTTCAAAGAAAATGACTCCTTTGGGAACTCAGAAAGGTCACAGACAGTCAAAGTATGTTAACAGCAGAGTCAGCCAGTTCCCAATTACCCCCTAAATTACCCTAAAATACTTATATGACCCGAAATATAATTGTGTACAAAATAGTCTATTTCTATTTTAAGGGAAAACGCTGCCTGCTCTGTTAACTTTTCCTCTCAAGCCTTCTCACAGTAGCTGTACACAAAACAATAATAATATTATACACAATACAGCACATTCGAAGATATTACTTTTTACTATTTCACACACATTATAAAATGACGTCTGATTTTTTTTTCTCATTATTCTCATTATCCGTAACCGCTTATCCCGAGTAGGGTCGCAGGCAAGCTGGAGCCTATCCAAGCTGACTATGGGCGAAAGGCGGGGTACACCCTGGACAAGCCGCCAGATCATCGCAGGGCTAACACATAGACAAACA
>JAODTV010000003.1:30755202-30767781 GCA_025399955.1 Galeichthys feliceps
AACCGGAGTACCCGGAGGAAACCCACGCGAACACGGGGAGAACATGCAAACTCCACACAGAAAGGCCCCGCCGACCCTGGGGTTCGAACCCAGGACCTTCTTGCTGTGAGGCGACAGCGCTAACCACTACACCACCGTGCTGCCAGAAAGTACAGCATGTGTTCGAAAACTGTAGACACTGTATACAGCAGAAACATGACTGAAGAACCACTCTTTTGACTCCTAGACACCCTCTGGTGTCTATAAGTGGTACTTTAGTTGAAATGTGGCCATTGGTTTTAAAGCACATTTGGCTGAAGCAAACCTCTGCAGCAAGGATCTGGTATATCAGTTTCCAATGTTTCCGATGATCTCATTAAGTCTTGAAATGCAGATTACTCTTTGCAGCGGAGTGTAAATGTTTTAATTGAGTGTGTATATTTTGTATATTTTGTGTGTGTGTGTGTGTGTGTGTGTGTACCGGAGCAGTCGTAATTCAGCAAGGAGAGTGGGATTCTGTTGAGCTTTCTCTGGTGTGGGCTGAGAGGCCTGCTCATGTTCCAGACGCAGTCTCTGGATTTCCTGAAGGATCTCCCTATTTCCCCATCACACCACAATATAGAGCATATTATTAATAATATAGAACACACGCTATCATAAAATCAAATGCAAACTACATGGTATCTGAATAATCAGGAATCAATGGGAATATGTTGAGCAATATCCCCAAAAGAAAAGAAAAGAAAAAAAAAAGATACAGTGGCTGAGAAAACGTGTAGAGTATAAGGGTGAACGTGTACACCATATATTGTAAATAATAAATACTAAATTAACTATATGTAGGTTTACTCTCATTGGTTCCTGAGTTTTCAGACACCCTGGAAATTAAACTTAATTTTAGTAATGTAGTCTATATAACAGTTCTCTATATTTTACCCAGACATAATACCTTAATCAGTGTTATTTTTCCCTGGAGCCCCACTACATATCGAATAATGTGCTAAATAACTCACAGCATTCATTAACGCTTATTCATGATATAATTACAAATCAATATAACCAGAAAGTCACCTATTTTTGTTCTCTAGCTCAGCAATGAGTTGCCTCTGTTGCTTGTTGGCATCAAAGTTGAAGCTCAGGTCAGTGGGAGGGCATTGCTGCGAAACAATGATTAAGAGTAAAAACTAGAGACACATAAAACCAAGCCATTAAATCAACACATTGCTAGAGAGGTAATGATATCATATGGGCAAAAATGGCAGAGCGGGCATAAGAGTTCAAACATCAGTGGAATAAATGTGTCCAATGTGTTATTTATTCTCAATTTCTGCACCATTGGGAGTGCTATGAAATGGCCCATTATTGCAGGTGGTACATATTGCAGAGGATAGAGATATTATATCTAGGTTGTGTGTGTGTGTGTGTGTGTGTGTGTGTGTGTGTGTGTGTGTGTGTGTGTGTGTGTGTGTGTGTGTGTGCATATTAATGCATACTCACTGTAGAATTGCTGGCTTCAGCTGCCAGACGGGCAGCGTAGCGAGCAATAAGACGGTGCTCCTCATCCAGCCTGCTGGGACTCTCCAGAGTGGTGCTGTCCAGAGAGAAACAGAGAAACAGATGCCAAATATGCACTTAGTGAACTACAACTTATCAATGGACTCTCAGAAAAAAAGAGTATTATACTGTGTGCGTTCTTGGCACCCTTATCTTTTGTACGTATAATATGTATCTTTAACCTGGAAATACCAATGTAATGTACCTTTAAAAAAAGATTTAATGTACATAACTGGACCCTAATTCCCTTTTACAGTAAAGCTTTAAATGTACACTATATGCACATTTCTAGGTCAAAGATACATACTAAAGGTGCAAAAGGTGTCCACTTGAGGATACCACTGCTGGAAGTAGGAATGGTACAGTTTAATCCCTTTTTTCTGAGAGTGTGGCAACATTACTATACAGAAAAACACATATATAAAAGCTCAGCATGGACAATCACACACAAAAACACTCATGACCATCTCACGTAACTCCCGTGCTTTCAAAAAAAGAAAGGTTCTCTTTTTGGAGAACCTTTAAAAGTCGTTTGTTGAACCTTAAAATCAGACATGGTTCCAAGGAAAAACCTTTAAGAACCTAAGTGCCCTTAACTATCCAAAGAACATTTGACAAACTCTTGTGTAGGCTCACTAAGTCATAAACTCACAGAAAGAACAGAGAGGCTTGTGGTTTTTTTTGGTCCTTTTTTCACTCTAAACTCCTTCATTAAGACTGGGATCTTTTTAAGAAGGTCCTGATCCACAGCCTCACCATTCAATACAGAGCGATTAGATCAAGTTTTTACATTCTATATTTTTCTATTCTTCATAATATGTTTTTTTTTGTCTTTTGTTTTTCTCTGTGCAGATCATGTCAGACTGTATTGCATCATTACAGTAAGGCGCATTGTCTCACGCTATAAGATTTGGCATATGATAGGAGCAGATGATAGAGCATATGCTTCCCGACCCCATTAAATGACCTCTAATGAGTCAGCAGTGAGTGTGTATGTGTATGTGCACATAAATGTTACAGGCTAGGAACCTCTATATTTAACGCACCCCATAAACACCATAAACATGTTGAAGACAGGCTTCCTTCCTTCTGTAAGCAAGTGAAGAGCTTTATAGAAAGCTGAGGCACTGTGTCAATCAGCATGATCCTGTTAGCGTGATGTGTCTGTTCTTCCTACGTCACGGGTGGTTCATTAAAAAATGCTACCGTGTGCCAAGAGTCTCTCAGAGACACATGGTATTTATGATTCCGCCTCCAAGTGCAAGCTGGAGGAAGATGTGCTGGAATTCTACTAATGCTACAGAGCTACACTGCAGGAATAAAGACACATCCTGCAAAGACTATCTTCCATCTATTAAAGTACAATTACAAATTTGCAACCCCTAACATTTGTCTCTTTTCACACATCTAAAGAATTAATTAAATCATATTTTCAACAAGACTCCAACTGAAACATCATAATATCTGCAAGTAATGACCAAATATTTCAGGGCTGCACATGTTGCAGTGCTAAAACAGTGCAGTCTATAATTTCATATCCAACAGCTGGTCAGTACTCACTTAAAATTTAATTAAAAACTCGTCTGGTACAAATGAATACAGTTATTTACTCACTGACAGCGTGGCTAGGCATGGTCCAGCTGACAATAAATTGTGTGCAGCGTCATTTGCCCTTGAGAGCTTTTGGGAGGATACAAGAGGGTGAGCATGCAGCGTCAGCACAAAAGCTCACTTTCCTGTTCACGCATCTGGCTTTGACACCTCCTGCACAAGGCCAAACTATTACACGTGCTATTACAGACATGGAGACCCAGAGAGAATGCATTCCTTTCAACAGCAGTCTTTTTAATTTTTTTCTGAACACTATGGACTTTGCCAGTGCATATAGTAGAAGTGTGTTTTTTTTTTTGTTTTTTTTTAATAACAGTAATATTCAGTGTTGTGAAGGATATTGATTTATGCTGTTTAAATCCATGAAGGACCAGAAACAAGCTATTACTGGAAGACAGTGGAATTAAATCCATAATACTGTAAGGGGTTACTGTTAACACTAGAGTTTGGATTGTGGCACGGCTGCCAAGCCACCAAAGTATTTTATTAGAAGAAGAAGCCTTTATTTATCACACGTACACTCAAGCACAGAATTAAGCACAGTGAAATTCGTCCTCTGCATTTAACCCATTTGAAGCAGTGAACATATACATGCACACACAAGTGAGCAGTGAGCAATGAGCACACACACACACCCAGAACAGTGGGCAGCTATGCCACAGCGTGCTCCCTGGGAGCAGTAGGGGGTTAGGTGCCATGCTCAAAGGCACATCAGCCCAACCTTCAGCCCAAGGCCGCCCCATGTTAACCTAACCGCATGTCTTTGAATTGTGGGGGAAACCGGAGCACCCGGAGGACGCAGACACAGGGAGAACATGCAAACTCCACACAGAAAGGCCCCCGTTAGCCACTGGGCTCGAACCCAGAACCTTCTTGCTGTGAGGCGACAGCGCTAACCACTACACAACAGTGCCATTTATGAAAAAAAATGGCCATAGTTCAGTGACCCATTTCTTCTAAACCTAAGCGTGGTTTCTGTAGCAGATCCTCTGCTGTGGCTCAGCCAATCACATGCATTTCAATCACAAGAAGCTCATTGAGAAAGGGAAGAATTTCATAGATATTTGTAGAAAGAAAGAAAGAAAGAAAGAAAGAAAGAAAGAAAATGTCGAAGATGAAAACAGATTGTTTAAAGAAGCTTGAATATTATGTATTTATTCTCCTTTACTGAAGTTTAAAATGGCTATATCTCCTCTGTTGAGAGTCTGTGAAGTGCCCCTATGAAACAAAACACTTTAAATCAATGAGTTTTAATTAAAGGAATTAAAAAATTAACTAATCATTAAGCATTAAACAGTAACTGTTGTCACCATTCGGTCATGTTATTTGCTTATCCTGACATTTGTAAGCAAGGAATTTTATGAAACTAGACCTTCCCAATTTTTAGTTCAATACCCCTTCTCTCTTTGTAAGTTAGCTACATCTTTGCATAAGCCAGACATCATTGATCATAGCAGGTCCTTCCCAAACACAATCACATCAGAGTATCGAAAAGCTGTCATAACGTCCCTACAACCTTCAGTCAGGCTGAAAGGAAACATTATATTTTTGGCAAGCTCCACTGACCAACAGCGCAACCATAATGTAGTGGAAAATAACTGTACATTCCTCTACCACTTACCCTCTGGCCCAAACCGCTGCCAGCAGCTGACCTCACACTTCCCCAAACAGGGGCTGCAGTGTCGAGTCTAAGGGCATCCGAGTGGCAGATTGGAGTCCCGAGCGGAGTTAACAGTGTGCTGAGACACATGGGCTACAATCCCTACGCACTAACTCATTCATCAAAATGCGTAGTGTTTCTTCTTGCCTGAGGTTAACAAGTCAATTCAGCATCTTCCTAACCTGACTTTAATCTTCGCATTGAAGATCTCATGTCGGATGAAGTATTTACTTGTGCCACCCCTCCTCCAAACCCTCTCTCATTGCCTCAGTCCATGCCAAGCTATTTATAGCACTGTTTGCACATGAGCAGCTTCTTCCTTCTTCGGGCGCTGCGCATCACATCTGGTCCATTCAGGTTTTTGCAGTCATGACACTTCAAATTCAAAGGCATTGAGGAAAATTTCACTACAGCACTCCTATAATAGCAGTACTAACTATATATAAATATATGACATGCCAAGGTCCTTCATCAAATGTAAAGTAGAGGAAGCCATGTTGAGGTGTGCAGTCATTGATAAGAAAGGGATAATCCTTCAATCCAGTGATTTCTGAATTATGCCCTGGAAAAGAGTCTGTAATGCAATACAATATTATCCAAATCCACCTAATAGTTATCAGTTATTAAAATCTTATATGCTGTTTCATTACCATTTATGCCAGTGATATCCAGACAACACCGAGAGTGTGTGTTACGGGACGAGGGACAGGAAAGTGCTGAATCACACAACTCGACTAACCCTATTTCTGAGATAAGGTTCTCATCCTGAGTGCTTTTATCTTATCACCTGGAGAGATCCCAGCCTTCAAATGCACCGACATCTAGAAAGGTGAGTCAATTTCTCTCTTCAGTGCTTCAGCTCATCTGCCTTAGGCGAGCAAACATACGGCTTAGCAGTAAATCAAACTGAGAGAACCCAAGACATTTATCACTCACTTGCTCTACAGACTTCAGACTTCAAAGCAAGCTACTTTTAATAACAGACTTGCAACAGAGTGGCTTAAACACAACAGCATGCAGACGGAAACCTGTGTCAAGTGCTTACCTTGTGGTGGGCGTGGGGGCCCCAGAGGACACAAGAACTGTATCATTCATGTTGTTGGACACTGGCTTCAGCTGACTGCAAAATTATAAAGTTCAAGTCAAGCATGGCCACAGAGCTGGGGCTGCCAACCTGTCTCCTTTTCTCTCTGTGTGTGTGTGTGTGTGTGTGTGTGTGTGTGTGTGTGTGTGTGTGTGTGTGTGTGTGTGTGTGTGCGGCGCACAAGCAGAAAATATCAACAGTGAGTTTTCAGAGGATGAGCCATCAAAGTGCTCTATACTGTGCTGGAACAAGCCACATGTAAAGGCATAAAGGCATCCTCACTGTAATTGCCTTCAAGACAGTGACATTTTAATTTAATGCTATTTGCCCAAAACTAATTAACAGTTAACAAAGAAAGAAAGAGGGTTATAGGAATTCTAATTAGAGCTGGAGTTTGAGAACATGAAGAAAAGAGAAGTGAGGAAAGGTGAGGCAGAGGTGACACTGCAGAACACGGGAATAAACAGTATTATGGACTGGACCTAAATTATTGTCAGGCACTAGATTTCCTACTAGATATCATACTAAGTGAAAAAAACAAAAAAAACAGAAACAGAAGAAAACCTTGATTGTCACATATACTGTACACATGCAGTAAAATTCTTTCCTTTGCATATTCCAGCTTGTTAGAAATTTGGGGTCAGAGTGCAGGATCAGTCATGATACGGCGCCCCTGGAGCAGAGAGGCTTGGCAGTGCTGCTGGGGCATGAACTCATGACCTTCTGAGTGGTGGCTTAGAGACTTAACCACTGAGGCACCACTGCCTCAGAGTCACCACAGCCTTGATCCATCACTGCCACCAATGTCACCTTGACTAAGTAAATCTGAACTTCTCTCTGACACTCTTTTCTCAGCTCAAGCTGTGCTTTTGCTTCAGGCTTGCTTTCCCCCTATATTTGCTTCACTTCTCTCTCTCTCTCACCAACCAACATGTGTGTTCACTCTGTTTTCGTATAGCAGTATAAAAGGGGATCCAAAAATCTCAAAACAATTTCCCCCTGCTTTAAGCGGTCTTATGTGATTATTATGCTGCTGGGTTTTTTCCCCGAGACACAACTAAATGAAACAAGCACTTTCTCTTTTTGTACAGGTCACTAAAATCATATCAAATTCGGTTTGGTTTTTGAGGCAAACAGTTAAATAAACACAAGCATGTTTCAAAGACGAAGAAGAAAGAAAGAGCTCCATGTGCCATGACTTGATATAAGTGGCTGGCTCTGTCTTGGTAGTGTAAATTAGAATACTGTTATTACATTGTTCAAGACCACATTCATTCACCAAGAACAAATTGACAAATATGTTTGAATGGAAGAACTCACCTTGCGTAGCGTACGGAGCACCTGTTTGTTCAGTTCTGAGACACATCCAGAGGCCAGCTGCCTCCTCTGTCCTGCCCTCCGCTCAACTGAACTAGCATCTGAATGCACAACATTGCTGCTGTCTCCAAGGAAACCCGGCAGTCACATGATCTAGTGACGATCCAGATGCGTGCTTTCTCTCTTACTTTCTCTCTCTCTTTCAACCCCACTCTCTACACATCTAACTGTCTTTCCCATTTTCTCTGCCCGATTCATGGATTATGAATACAAATGCACATGCACTCATGCGCGCGCACACACACACATACCAGTCAATCATGTGCCAGCAGCGCTGCATAAATCATGCAGATACAGGTCAAGAGCTTCAGTTAATGTTCACATCAAACATCAGAATGGAGGAAAAAAGTGATCTCAGTGCCTCTGACCATGGCACGGTTGTTGGTGCCAGATGGGCTGGTTTGAGTATTTCCAAAGTTGTTTATCTCCTGAGATTGTCAAGCACAACCGTCTTTATCGTTTGCACAGAATGGTGCAAAAAGCATCTAGTGAGCAGCAGATCTGCAGGCAGAAAGCCTTGTTGATGAGATCAGTCAGAGAAGAATGGACAGACTGGTTCAAGCTGACAGGAGGGATACTCAAATTTACATTTACGACATTTGGCAGACGCCCTTATCCAGAACAACTTACATTAATCTCATTTATGCAACTGGGCAGTTGAAGGGTAAGGGCCTTTTTCAAGGGTTCAACAGTGACAGCTTGGCAGTGCTGGGATTTGAACACGTGACCTTCCAATCATTAAGCCAACATCTTAACCACGAAGCTACCACTGCCCAAGAACCAATACAAATCTTTACTACTCTGTTGAGAAAAAAAAATCATCTCAGAATGCGCAAGACATGAAACTTTGGGGCCGATGCAGTACAACAGCATAAGACCACATCGGGTTCCACTCCACTCCAGTCAAGAACAGGAACCTGAGGCCACAGTTGGCACAAGCTCAACCACTGGATAATTGTAGATTGGAAAAAGACCAAGTTAGAAACCTTCATTTTTGGATTTTTACCCCATTTTCTCCCAATTTGCTCATTTGCCAATTCCCTCTCGAGCTACATCTCATCTATGCCAAGACAGTAGGGATGGTGAATACTAGCACATACGAAGCCAGCCACTGCATCTTTTTGAACTGCTGCTCATGCTACTCCACAGGACAGGGATTCAAACGCACAATCTCCTGACAATAAGGTGAACACCTTTCTATTGCATACCTTCGACTAAGATTTATAAAGACATCCTGTCTACAATGTAATGTCTTTTCCCCAAAGTTTAGTGCTACATGAAGAAGCTCCCAGATTTAATCATTAAATTTAAAGTTTTCACTGTCCAACAGGGCCATGTGCTGGAGTGAGGTGATCAATGACATTTCACAGAGCAAAAAGGCCAGGTCCACTGTGTAACATGACATGCAGTTGCTATCTGTCTCAGACGGCCATCATATTTGTTCTATTCTTATTTCAATTGGTTCACATATTCCGTGCAGGTCAAGCTGAGCTGAGTCATGTGTACAGTACGAGTCAAAAGTTGAACGCACCTACCCATTCATAGGTTTTTCTGTATTCTGACTGTTTCCTGAAACACACAATACTGAAGACATCACAACTATGAAATAACATATGGAACATATATGGAATTATGTGGTAAACAAAAAAGTGTTAGAAAAAACAAAAAAAAATTCATTTCATATTTTAGATTCTTCAAAGTAGCCACCATTTACCTTAATGACGCTTTGCACGCACACTATTGGCATTATCTTAAGATTATCTTAATAGTAAATAATAAAACTACAGTAAATAGCCCTATTCCACAACTGTAGTAATCCATGTTATGTCAAGAACCGCTCAACTAAGTAAATAGAAACGACAGTCCTTCATTACTTTAAGACTTGACGTGTCTTAATTAATAAAAATAAAGAAAAACCGTTGAATTGGAAGGTGTGTCCAAACTTTTGACTGATACTGTATGTATACTGTATGTATATATTTCACATCCTTCAAGACGTCTGTCCTTAGTAGAGGGCAAGCCAAAATTATTCTACCATTTTTTATGAGGTCACATCCACAATATCAAATGGTGTTTCTAGTCATTCATGGATAATTATAGTGAAGTGAGTGCTGGCTGATAGAGCCGGGGAAATGAAGCGGAAACGTCATCATCAAAATAAAGATCAACGAGCACTGTGCTCATCATTTCACCTCTGAGCAAACTGGTGCACATAAGCATATCAGCATCATCACTTCTGCACTTGAGCTAGACAACCCATAACTGTAGTAAACACTGAAATCATACAAAAATATGCAGATGATCACTGCACACAAATTTCGGTACACTGGCTTCAAAGTAATAGTATTTTCAAGATTTTTGGGCCAGCAAGAGACAATCTACTTTATGTAGTGGAAGCAGCGTGTTGCTATTCATAGACATTCATTCATCTTCAGTAACTTCTTTATCCTGGACAGGGCCATGGTGGATCCGAAGCCTACCCCAGGAATAATGAGCATGAGGCGGGAATACACCCAGGATGGTATGACAGTTTCTTGCAGGACATTATGAGCACACACATTCATACCTTGGGGCAGTGTAGAGGAGCCAACTGACCTATTGGCATGTTTTTGGAAGTGCAAAACACAGACAGGGACTGGGCTCAGGATCGAACCAGGATCCTGGAGCTGTGAGGACGTTACCCACTGCACCACAACGCCACACTTTCATAGACAAATTATAGTTTTGCTAGTGTGGATGTAATATCCAGTAGCATTAAAATTAAAATGTCCAGTAATAATATCACAAAAAACAGCTGTGTACATACTATTAAAATAAACAGTATTAATATTACATTTCTAGTTATAAACAATTTTAGTAAGGAAGTAAGTATATATATAACGAACTGTCAAACTGCTGCTACACAAACCTGACATCCAGAACTCATGACACTCCATATAATAATTACCAACACTAATTAGTAAAGACACGCACTGCGCCCACACCCTTATTTTGGATCAGATTTGCTGGCCAGTTCTGCCTGATGGCTGAGTCAGAAGGCACTCATGACAGTGCGATTATGAAGATCATGTTGTCCTGAGGTCAATGGCAACACAGTATGAAGCCACAACAGGAAGTCAGACATGCTTACACTTCCCCGAGGAGCTACAGATGGTCATTATGGAGTGAGGTAGCAAGGGCAGAAGTAACATCATCCCATCAACTTCCTTTTGCCTTAATTACGTATATTATTACAGATTCTGAGATTTGAGTTAAAGTAATGGGCAGAGAATAGGATTTCCGGTTCACTGAATGAATAAAAATCAAGGGTGGGAGCTCATAAATGGCAAAAAATTAAAGATACAACACACTAAAGATGCATGACATCAACCAAGATAGTACTTGTAAAGATGTGGTAAATAAAATACATATTTTAGGATCAGATAAGTAAGTTTGCATCACTTACAGGAGGTTCCCTAGCCATGCGGGGGGGCCTCAGTGGACCAGTGTCTGTTTTTTATTTTATTGGGTTCTGTGTTTCACTTAGCCTGACATCACACCTTAAATCTGATTTTAAGAGCAATCCTGAGAGGATAAAAATGATTAATTTTTCTTCACTTGCTGTTCACTTACTGTCGAGATGAGCTCTAGCTTTGCAGCAAAAACAAAAAAAAGCAAACGTTTGATATCCTAAACCTGAGTGACCGGCTCTAATGTGAGCTTGGCAAATCCCACCAATTCCATAATCTTCAATTTAATCAGAAATTAGACAAAACAACTGCATACACATATTAATTCGCTCCAGTTTAGTCTGCTACAGTGTACACTTTACATTATGACACAACATAACCAGAAAATAGATGAATGTGATCCATACATTTGTATAACACAAGCTTGGTAATGCTCTTTATACAATACATACAGTACATATTTTAAAATAATATAAGGGTGTCAATTAGAAAAATAGTCTCAAACTTTTAACATTGTTTGTTCCTTGCTGTTGAATATACCGTATGTAATAGGGATACGCACAGAGATTCACAGGAAGCCAATATACCAATAGTGAAATACGATTTGGGTATTTGTTATGCCCTATGAGGACATGAAGTCAGCAAGAAAAGCCACATCTGGCAATACTTTGATGCAGCTGTATTGTGGTGTGAGGTGTGCATGAGGACTAAAGGTCTTGGGAGCATGCATTTTTCACTTTCATGCAGGTGGGAAGAAGCGGCCAGATCATGTGCAGGATAAAACAGAGATAATAGGCTGCTCCTACTAATACTGTCAAGTATAACTCCATTAAAAGACTTAAATTTTACATCAGAAGTGACACTGTACGCATGGCACAACTTAACCTCTCCTGACACTTTTCATTTTACACCAGATAGAGCGTTCATTTCTGTTTTCATTCACCGAGTTACTAAATATAACATGGAAATAGCTTTAATGACCAGAAGATTATTATAAACACACAGTGCAATGCCACTGTAATCATATAAAGTTCATTATTCCCACGTTTTTCAAACATCCTGCCCACAAATATCAGTGGTTTTGGCCTTTTAAATTCTGTGGCTGTTTTTACCAATGCCAGAGCATTGTCAGAGCTTTTTCTACATATATGTATGCAACTGCAGTGGAAAATGATCCTTTCTTACACCATATTAAATATGCCTTTCCCTCCTCTCCTACAGGGTTTACAGAATATCAGTTAATTAACTCTGACAGATATCGGAATAATAAAATTAGGCAGAAACCACATCTGTAATATCTAATATACTGTGCTGTTTTATAGTCACAATAAATCTCTGAGTTTGTGTCAGTAAATCAAACTAGACCCATGAGCAGCAGTGCCATTAATAATTCCCTCCCTGATAAATTATCGAGCAGTGAAACAGAAAACATAGTTTTATATTTATTTTACGCACAATATTTTTCCTTCCAGCCTTTTCCGAAATGACATTTTTTCCCGTGACAGATCAACAGTCTTGTTGATCAACAGTCGCTCTCGATTTCAGACAAAAAGAAAAAGGAAAATAACTCGGGAAAATAACAGAAGCAAAAAATGAATGTAACTAGAGCAGTATAAAAAAAAGTCAATAAACATTTGATTATAGCATTGCTTTCTCTCATTACTCTGCAAGACTAAAATTTCTGTCACAGAACATATCTAGAGATTTGGGATGTACAATTTTCAGTAAATTCAATTACTAAGCTGGGGTGTGTAATATATACAAACATCCTGAGCTTCTTCTTCTTCTCGTATGTCAGCCATAGCTGACTGTTCGCTGCAGATTTGCAAGCTAGCTCAGGAGAGCTACCCAGGGTGGACGTCAAG
>JAODTV010000003.1:30797542-30809312 GCA_025399955.1 Galeichthys feliceps
CTTTTCACTCTGGAACCCGTTTTCAAAACTTTGCGTTTTCAGGCACCCCAAACGCCGTTGTCGTGTAAACAAACGGCCCAAACGCAACTAAACTTTGCCGTTTTGTGTGGAAAACATTGTCGTGTAAACAGGCCCTTAGTGCCAGTCCCAAGCCTGGATAGATTGGGAAGGGTTGCGTCAGGAAGGGCATCTGGTGTAAAAAAAAAAAGAAAAAAGAAAAAAAAAAAGCCCTCTATGCCAAATCAAATATGCGGAACAGATCCGCTGTCGCTGCTCTTTTAACGGGGGCAAGCCGAAGAAAAATATATAGGAATGTTGCAATTTTTTGGTAATAGTATTTTTTTAATTTAATATTTTCTCAAAAATATTGTGAACACAATATCATGAATTGGGTGAATCATTACATGCCTAGATTTTATAATAGGAAATACTAGATTAATTTGACTATATTCAAGATATCATCACTTGTGAGACTTTTTTTTGTTTTTGCTGTGTAGTGTGATTTGTGTCATAGATGAAAGGTCATAAAAAGTGGATAAAATCGCAGAAAAGTGTATATTTACACAATAAAAACAAATTCTCACACATTGGCTTATATTAATCAACATTACGTTTAAAAAAAACCCCAAAACAACTGATTTCTTTTGAAAGTTTTAAAGAATATCTACAGTCTTGGAACTTCACTGTCAGTTCACACTCCTCACTAGTAAACATAAAGAGTGTTTAGACAAATAGTGAAATGAAGAAGACCTGGGTTTGCTCCTGAGAGGGAACATTAGATTAGGTAATTGAGAAGTGCTTTAGCTCCCATCCTAATCAACTTACTCACAACATACTACACAGTGAGCAGCGAGCATTCAAGTTACCATATTTTTTTAAATACAAAAGTGCAACCCTAAAAAGAAGATAGATATAAGGGATTTTGATTCTCTCTTAAATTTAGATGATTCTTTTAATAAATATAACAAATGTACAAATTATTGCCACTTTCAGTTACCAAAATAATCCAGTCCTTTTATTCCATGATACACCAAAAAGTGATTGAGGATTAGTGCTAGCCTGTGGTATTTAGTCCCTTCTGCTCCATAAATAATTTCATGTTTATATCTACCACTGATGCTACTCACGTCTAAGAGTACCACTTTTAGCCTAGACATAAGGCAAGTCATTAAAATAATCTTTTTTTTTCACAGTAATTCTCAAAAGTAATTGGTATTTTAGCTGTCTGGATCTTTGCTTGAGTTACTAAGGCTTAAACTATTCAACAAAAATTGCTTTGCTGAATAAGTACATATTATTATTATTATTATTATTATTATTAATGATCCAAAACGCTGCACAGTATTTAAAAAATGACTGATTTAAAAGGAAGCAAAAAAAGAAAGGGATGGTCATAATATTCAGATCTACAAAAATAGTAGTATACCGTTACTCTAATTTCTAAAATGAAAATATATACGTATATAAGTATATATTACAGAACATGACCAGCGTTTATATATTGCCACTATTCAAGAAGTCTTGCATCTAGAACAAGGTGCTCAGTTTTCAGTAAATGAACTGAGAGGAAGTTTTACTCGAACATTGCACAAATTATGTACATGTACATATGAAATGTCTGGAAAGCCAGAGATCAACAGCATAAAAGCCAAACTCCTATGGACACATCAACACAGTGAGAAGTCCACCATTCACTTGAAACTCTTCGCACTTACTTGATCGCTTAACTTTAAGATCACCTTTGGTCCTCATCACCATTATCGTACCACCAAGCAGGAAACACACAGTTTGGAGGGTCCAATGCAGTCATCATGACAGAAGGCCCCACACCCCTTGCACATGATCATGGCCTTTAGCCGACAGTAGCATTTCGACTGGACGTCCTCCATTCCAGAAGCTTCTATGAAGGCCTGCTCAGGTGAGGTCTCACCTTTACCCTGATCGAGAAGGTGACTGGCAGGTATGGCAGTGACAGTCACGGAAAATGACATCATCCCCTCGCTGGCATTCTCATTACTGCAGGTAACTGTAGGAGAGGCACCAGAGTCAGGGATGGTATGATTTATTGAGTGAGGCATGGACATGCTGATAGTGCCACCATAGAAAGTACCCGTCATAGTTTCTTGTCCATCCTGTGACTTCTGTGACTGGAAGGATGTTACTTGTGGCTTACAGTCACCTGAATGTTGCGGCCCTGAGTTACCCTGTTTACTGGTGTCAAGGTGCAATCTTGGAGATATTTCTTTGGTTCTTGTAGAAGTGCCACCTTCTTTATTGGATGAACAACTCAGTGACTGAGACTCTAACTTTATTTGAGGACATTGCTGGTATCCTGGAGAATCATCTGGTCTTGTGATGCGAGATCCTTGCTGTTCAACTTTAATCCCAGGAGGGTTAGAATGCCCTTTTAAAGAAGCCTGACGACCTTCTTTAAGTTCTACCACTTCTTTCTCGTCTCCTTCCACATTTTCTCTCTTTACATTGGCCAAATGAGGCCGTTTGCTGCTCTCAGTCCCTCTGCCATATGTGGAGATATTTAGGAGATAGTGTCCTGTCATGGCAGGCTTGGACACTCTTTTTCGTCCAATAAGGCCTAGTTGGAACCTTGGTTGGTCATTAGAGCTCTCTGGATAGCCGAGCACACAGGGCTCAAATTGGGACGGCTGAGAGATTCGGTTCTGCTGACTTCTGTGCCTTAGAACATGGAGAATCTGCTCCTGGGTGTTCTTGTCCAGCTTGTCCACAGTGGTCCCAGGTCTGCCTGAGCAATGCAGCAGTCTAGATCTGCTAACATCCTCTGCATGTATAGGTTTCTCCTTCCCCAGCCCCGATGTCCTGGCAGCCAGGTTCCCTTTATCTTGTGCTACAACAGTCGCAGGCTGCACATTTATCTTGGCAGGTGGTTTTGGAAGAATCTTCTCCAGAGGAACTTCTTTACCTTGAAGGAGCTGAGCAACCAGCGGATTATTGGCAGGAATTAAGGAGCTGGGTTTGATCACTGAGGTCCCTGGCAAAGGTGCCTCTTGTGCTTTTGGGCTGTGTGGCAGCACAATTGAAGGTGATATCTGCATTCCACCAACAGAGTGGAGAACACAGTGCTCCTTCAAATGAGGATTTGATGCATGCTGAGAGATCTGGGAACCCAGAAAGGACCTGGTTTCTTTTGAAAAAAACTGGTTTGTGCTAGAGCTTTGAACAAAACTAGGGTCCATCTGCCCAGTAGCACAGGAGGAAGGAGATGTTTGGGAGAGGACTCCTGTGCTCTCAGGGACAGGAGACACTGAGCTAATCTTTACTGGAGATACAGACTGACTTCTACTGCTTGCTGGTGAAAACTCTTCTGACAAGGACTGGACTGGGGAGGGTGTGGAGGTACATCCAGTGGATCCTCTACGTGTTGCACCTGCTGCTGCAGCCGCCGCAGCACGCTGTTCCCGAGCTAGTTTGGCTTTAGCTTTGATGTCAGCTAAAGTGCGTGCACCAGTGCATCCTGGACGGATACTGGGTGGTGTCAAAGGATGAGGAGTCCTTGGAGACACTTGGCCCGGAGCTCCAGGGGCAGACATGATTCGTGACACACGGATCTAGAAACATTTAGAAACAGCTTCAACATCCAAAAGAAACTACATTCAAATGCAATTAAACAGAAATGTGGATAAGAAGGAAAAGTGAAGCCTACTTTAAGGGGTGGCACTTTCTGTTGTGCAGTTACTGAAGTTGTTGTTGAGGCTGACCCTTCTGTTGGGGGTAGGGGTGACCCTTCTTCAACCCGAGGTTTCTTCTCTGCTACTTCTTGTTCACTGGAGAGTTTCCGCTTCAGTGATTCAGTGGTAGTTTCAGATGTTTGTGACACAACCTCTTTAACCTTTATCGACTCACTCTCTATGGTATCCTTTCTTTTACAACTAGGTTCTTGAGGAGATGTTGGGCTATTAGTCTTGCTCTCTTGTACCTTTTCATCTACACTCGACGGTAACGGTTCAACCAATTTCTCTGGAGTAGGTGTAGATTCCTCCTGTGTCACAGATGCAGTGTTTGCGTATGAAGATGTCTCATCAGAAGCTGAATGACTTTCCGTGACTGGGTCAGCATGGACGGACTCTGGTTCTGGATGGCTTATAGACACTGATGTTTTCACCTCTCTGGATCTCAGCTCCTTGTGGGTGACCTCAACAGTGTGGTTTGGCTTCTGTGCTTCTCGACTAGACTCTGTTTTTTCAGGCTGGGATGAGTCTTTAGCTGGCGTAGAAGTGTTTTCAATCTCTGTCAGCTCTCTGGATTCCTCAAGGCTTAATCCAGACCTGGAATAAAAATGGGCTTGATATAATTTTTACACTCCTCTCACTCCAACATACTCTTTGATCTGCTTTTACAAATATACACTTAGTATAACAGACACACATACTGTTCTCCATAGAAACTTTCAAAGAAGTGCTCTTTCCAATGCTCCACTTTCTTCTCTTTCTCAATCTCTTGTCGCATCCTTAGTCTTAACTCTGGGGTGAATTCACCTGCAGGAAACACCACATTACACTATGCATTGTATTAAGGTCATATTTTACAAAAGGTCTTTTTAATCTATAAATACTATGAATGAAACCTACCTTCGGCTAGCCTCTCCTTCCAAGACTGTGCTGCAGATGTGAAAAACTCGTTGTTCAAAGCAGAACTAGTTACTCTCAGGAGTCCATCCATGCATGACTAGAATACAGGATGATACTAATCTGTCATTGCAATAAAGTATAATATTCTGTTTTATGCAATTTAATGACCATTTATCATCCTTTATTTCCACCATCAACCACAACAATGGTGTAAACACCATTGTTTACACTAACAATGGCTTCTCTATTCACGTACCTGCTGGTCAATCTCTGGCAGTAGCTTCAGAAGTTTCTGCTGACACTCTGGGGGCAACAAGGAAAATGTGTGTTTATTGATTAAGGCCCGTAGATTAGTGTTGACCAGGATGGAATCAGGTGTCTCCACATCAATTTCACACTTAGTTCGTCTCAACTGGCCTAAGAAGAATGAGAATTGTCAGTTCATATGATTGCAGATAATTCAATGAACAAAAAAATTTGAAAAAAAAGTGAAAACAATTACGGGCGTTGAGTCGACTGGAACGCTGAGACATCTTCCGGGAACCAACGGTGTGGCACGTGTCTGCTTTAACAGAGGAGGAGGAGCTAGAGGTGGAGTTCTGGGGACTGGGAGGGCAACGCTCTGACTGTTTTAGTTCCCAGCCTACGACAGGCAGCAGCATAGATTTACGAGACATTTTAACTGAATAACACATAATAATATAAATGCAATGAATGAATATGGATTTGAAAATATATTTGTGCAAATGTAATCTCAACTTATTATAGTTCATTAAAAAATACAATGCATTCGAGAGCGTACCAGTTTTGGAGGCTGCTGAATCAGTAATATTTTTAACAGTTTTAAGTAGAAGTCGTGGGCTGGAGGCTGTAGGGATACCACATTGACGGCGCTGATTCCTCTGCTGCTGTTGTTTCAGAGCCTTAAAATGCAGGAGGCAGTGTTTTTTTTAATCAACAATATTGTTACGTTGCTAGATAGATTTCATCCAATGATTCAAGGTTATGAGATTACATAGTTACCTTCAACAACTGCATGCTGGAGAGCAAATATGCCTTCAAAAATATTACTACATTTAAAAAAATACTATACAGAGCAGTAAACAGTAATAAATGAAACAAAGTCAATATTTGGTGTGACGACCCTTTGTTTTTTGTAGAAAAATAAATAGTATTCGCAGGTACAATTAGTGCAGTTTTATACAAAAATTAACTAAGTTTTACTGAGCATCTTCCAGAACCAGCCTCAGTTCTTCTGGAGACTTTGACCGTCACACTTGTTTCTTAATTTTGTAGCAAAACCCAGCAGCCTTCATTATGTTTTTGGTCTGAAAAGTACTATGTACTTATGCACTATGCTGCTTTCTTTATTGACATACAAAACATTTTTCTGTAGCATTTAATTTTGTGCTGGAAATCTAATTTTTAGAAATCTAAACTTTTTATACTGACTCGATAATGTAGAAGTCATAAAATAAAAATCTATAACAAAGTTTGTACTAAAAAAATAGGGTGCCTAAAACTTTCGCACAGTACTGTATATGCAACAACTAAACAACTGTGTTACAGAAAGAAGTGATATATGCACCTGTTTAAGTGCTTTTTTGCTGTGTTTCTGGGATGAAGAGATGAGCTTGCTGCTGGAGACTGAAGGAGAAGAGCAGCGAGACTGTGGGGAAGATGGCTGTGACTGCAGATTTGCTGGCCCTAAGAAATAACAAGAACACTCCTTTCAACTGTCAAGTCGGCAGGCGTACACACAAACATGCCCACACTTCCCTCTCTCTGAGTTAATTAAGGTCACTTCCACTCAAATGTACAATACCCAATTTGTAACAGATAATTATCTTGTAAAAGTGCTGAGCTATAATTTCGATTATTCTAAGACGTGCATTGTGCTCTCATCAGTATTTTTGCACCCTTCTGGAAAAAAGCTAATGTACAATTCATTTGAACGTCTGCCTAGACGTTTTGAAAAAGAGCCAGAAAATATAATGCTGATTAAGAAGCATCAAGTACTTTTTTAAACATAAAACTACAACCACTTGTGCATTATCTATTTATTCTGCGCTTAAAATGCAGTGAAACTTTCAAGCCAGCAATGAGAAATATGGTATAAGAAAACTGAAGAGCAATATTGAGAGAATTCAGGAAAAAAAAATATCTGGCTGAAAAACACGATTGCTATACTTCTATTCAGATGATTATTTCCTGTTCTTTGCAGTACTTGCCTTATCGAAAGTTTCCAACTATATGCTAAAAAGCACACACAGAGATATTCCACTTACTGTATTTTGCACAGTTGTCTCCAACTTTGGTAAAATGCATTGTTCAATAGTATTTATAAACCTTTGCAGGATATATGGAGCGAGATACTCTGTTAGCTCAATAACTGTCGATAGATCTCTCATAAGTCTATGAAGATGAGGAAGTGGTCTCTTTTTGCAGAAAAAAAACATTTCCTGTTTAAAGACTGTGCTGATCTATGTCACTAATGGGAACATAAAGGGAAAAAACTCAGCTTAAATATCGCCTACATATATTACAATCTGCAAAGTACTAATCACAAAAATTATAGATCAAGCAGTTGCAGTGAAGTGACAACACAAACATAAATGTTGTTTCACATGGTAAGACAGTCTGAGTACATATTGTCAGAATGTGCCCTATTGGTATTTGTTTTATGACAGACTTATACAGTATATAAATTCAGTGCGAAAAGCTTTTGGTCCATTGCGTCAGAATCAGAAGCTGCATCTGAGAAGTGCATGTCAGCTCTAAACACACAGTAATGACAGAGAAGATTCAGTACCAGATGGAAAATCACACTGGGGGAAAATAAAAAAGTGAAATGCAAAACAGATTGTGATTGGGAAAGCAAAACCTTTGTTGCATTGTTCTTACATCGCTCAAAAAAGTGAAAAGCAATCAGCAGGGGATTACATTTTGAAGAATTAAATGCTGACTTTGCAACAGAAGCGAATACAAGTCCCTGTTGCACTGCATTTCATTTACATATACATTACATTTATAGCATTTAGAAAATGCCCTTATCCAAAGTGACTCACAGAAGTGCTAGTCTCTATCAACAACATATGCTAGTTCACTAGGTCAGGGAGTAAGAATATATCAGTCTAAAAAACCCTGCAGGGGAGATTAGTACATTATGAAAAGAAGAAGAAAAAAAGGCCAAGGTGTTTGGCCATGGTGTTTTGTTTTAAATAATAGATAAACAATGTGCTAATTCAGATGTTGTGGTGAAGAGGTAGGTCTTTTGCCTTCGTTTGAAGACAGCCAGTGACTCAGCTGTTCGGACAGCCAGGGGAAGTTCATGCCACTATCTGGGTGTCATGACAAAGAAGAGTCTTCCGTGTGCTCTGGGAGATCATGGGTCAAATCAAGCAGAGCTAGAGGCTCGGAGGCTTGGAGAGGCACTGCAGGGCAGGGTATGTTAAGTGCTTTAATGTAGGTAGCACTGAACCTTTTAGATTTTGTAGGTGTTTTAAATCAGATGCGGGCAGCTACAGGAAGCCAGTGGAGCGAGCGTAGTAAAGGGAAGTCCACTGTACCAGTACTACAGGAAAATGCAATCACTGTCCAATTGCAAACTTAAGCTGAACTCAGTGGCGTGGCTATAATCAGAGAGGGACAGAAGGGCCTGAATATTTTCTAGCATTTGCCACCTATATAAAACAACCCTTTATACATAGTATACAGTCCTCTCTGAAAGTATTGGAACGGTAAGGCAAATTCTTTAGTTTTTGCTATACACCGAACAGATTTGGGTTTGAGATCAAAAGATGAACATGGATCAGAATTTCAGTTTTCATTTCCTGATATTTACATCTAGATGTGTTAAACTATTTTGAACATGGCACCTTTTGTTTGAACCCACCTGTTTTTCAAGTGATCAAAAATATTGGAGCATATGACTGACAGGTGTTTGTTGTTGCCCATGTGTGCCCAGCTAGACTGATAATTGTTTAAACAATTAACAGCTCTGAATGTCTACTCATGGTTTAAGCCCTGGGTTTCATCTGTGAGGACTGCATTTGTACATTTGTTCTGTCGAAGACCAGTGAGCTGTCTACGAGAGAAAAGCAAGCCATTTTGAAGCTTAGAAAAGAGGGAAAATCAATCAGAACCATTGCACAAGTGTTGGGCATCGCCAATATCACAATTTGGAATGCGGGGAAAAAATTTGGAGAAAGAAAGGATCTGCTCATGATCCAAAACATACAAGTTCATTGGTCATAGCCTCATGGCTTGGGCTTGCACAGCTGCTTCTGGAACGGGCTCACTAATCTTTATGTATGATGTCACTCATGATGGTCGCAGCAAAATTAATTCAGAAGTCTACAGAAACATTCTGTCAATTTACAGAGAAATACATCCAATCTAATTGGGAGGAACTTCATCATGCAGCAAGACAATGACCAAAATGCACTGCCAACATGACAAAGGACTTCATCTGGGGAAAAAAGTAGAAGGTTTTAGACTGACCAAGTCAATCACCAGACATTAACCCAACTGAGCATGCATTTCACCTCCTGAAGAGGGGACTGAAGGGAGAAACCCCCAAAACAAATAACAACTAAAAGAAGTTGTGGTACAAGTTTGGAAAACATCACAAAAGAAGAATCAACAGTTTGGTGATGTCAGTGGGTCGCTGGCTTGATACAGTCATTGCAATTAAGTGATCTGCAACCAAAGAGCGGCACAGTGGTGTAGTGGTTAGCACTGTTGCCTCACAGCAAGACGGTTCTGGGTTCAAGCCCAGTGGCTGACGAGGGCCTTTCTGTGTGGAGTTTGCATGTTCTCCCCGTGTCTGCGTGGGTTTCTTCCGGGTGCCCCGGTTTCCCCCACAGTCCAGAGACATGCAGGTTAGGTTAATTGGTGGCTCTAAATTGTCCATAGGTGTGAATGTGAGTGTGAATGGTTGAGAGGCGAAAACGTCTATAATAATCCAGTAGAAGGCAACGGGAAACCACTACTGTAATGATCCCTAGACACTTTGATGGCTGACTCCGTCAGAGCGGCCACGTCACTGTCGTGATATGCCAAAATGGATGGATGGATTTTATACTTGCCAAAATAACAATAGCATATCAGATATCCTCTTAATCTCAGGGTGTTCAGACTTGGCATCCTCTCTATCACTACCTCACTATCCTGACACGTATACATGTTTACAATAACCTAGAAGATAGAACAGTGTGACAAAAAACGACATTCTTCATCTTATATAAACATGAGACCCAATGTCTGACCTTCTTTTCTAAGGAGCTGAGAGGCACAGAAATTCTCTAAAAACTATATTTTCCTCTACATATGTAAGCCGTAACCCTGTAACCTGCAAACCAAACAAAATCAGAGGGATGCAGTACCTAAATATGAAATCCTTTTTTATTTTTTTAAGTGTAACATCTGTATGTTAATTACATATTCAAATGAAGTAATATGCAGATACTAGGAATGTAAAAAAAAAAAGATGAAGATATTATTCGGACTGAACAGATAACATGCTATAAACGGGTACAAATACAACTGTGAATAAGAGTTGCATTTTTTTTCCACAGGCCATCTTGTTGAGAATAGAGTTGTGCAAAAAGGCACTAGTGATAGAACAAAAAGAATGATTTTTGTTGCCTCCATTCTGGCAAGTGGTCAGTTATGAAGATTGTGGGTGTGAGGAAGGGGTCAGTTATGAAGCTTGTGGGTGTGAGGGAGGGGTCAGATATGAAGCTTGTGGGTGTGAGGGAGGGGTCAGATATGAAGCTTGCATGACAAATAAAGTTGCAGTGGTATAGCAGTAGGGTTCATATTTAATTTTTATAAAAATTCAGTTTTTGGTCACAGCAACTTAAGATTTAAATCCAAATACAGACATAGATATTCGGAACACAAAACAGTGACAGATACACAGTGTTTGACCCCTAGCAAAGATTATCACAATAAAATAGTAATGCGTCTATAACAGTGAAAACATCCTCAGTAGTTACATTACAGTATGTATATGTATAGTTTAATTGTAACTACACAGTAATTAGAGCCTTTTTTTTTTTTGTAAGCAGGAACAAAAAGTTCCAGTAAAATAGATTGTGTTTTATTTTGATATTTCGGTCAACATATTTGATATGTTGTTTTCGTAAATTGTTCAAAACTATGCATGCATGCATGCTTTAAGAACTTAAGGGAGATAGCGGCCTACCTGAAAGAGATAATAAAAGAAACTGTGAAATCGATAGATAGATAGATAGATAGATAGATAGATAGATAGATAGATAGATAGACAGACCTGTATCGTGTAAAAGAAATAGGTTAGTTCAGGGTGGAAATTGGGGTCATTTTTGTCAGTTAGTGAACTGACCACAATGACCTGCTTATCTTTTTCCACTTACATGCTGAAACAAGTAAAATGCATTTCGAATGTACAGTATTTTCATGATCTGAAATTACAATAGCATGCTGTGTAAACAGTGCTTATCGCACTGTTCTGCTATGAGCTGTGCACAGATAATTAAATACTGTTTGGTTCTTTCAAGCCACTTTTATCGCTCAATGGTGATGTTACTGTATTTAATTTCAAAATCCATCATCAGATCAACTGCAGTTTTGGCCGAAGACATATTTACACATGCATGCCTGCACGCACGTGCACACACACACACACACACACACACACACACACACATTTTTGTGTCATATGCGGCCAGCTCATAGGAATTATGTTATTTCCACATCAAAGCATTCAGACAGCTTGTTGAAAGATAAACATGCTTGTGTTAGTAGGGGAAAAGGCAAGCGATAGTCATGAGATGACCAGTACATTAGTAAACACCCACCTCGGCTTCAGCGTGTTTGACTTGTGACGATCATGCTAGCCATGAGAGGCTGATAAAATAAAGTCATAGATGGGTCAGTCCACACTAATGTGTAATTTTTCAATTGTGATTTTGTCTGCATCACATTTTACCAAGATATTGACAGCAGGCATTAGTTTTTAATATTAAAATAATCTGTATCGCATCAAGAATTATTGGAAACAAGCATAAGGCTCTGTCTTTCCTTTCTGAATAAAAAACATTAAAATCAAATCTGAATATTGGACAAATTATCTTCCTATTTTGTGACATGAAAATTATGACATTTTTGGCATTGAATAA
>JAODTV010000003.1:30990103-31001831 GCA_025399955.1 Galeichthys feliceps
TCTGCTCTCCTATGATGAACTAAATTTCGTTGTACATTGTGCAGTGACAATAAAGGCATTCTATTCTATTCTATTCTGTGACTTTCACTGTGGCATGGGTGATGGTGCCAGATGGGCTGGTTTGAGTATTTCAGAAACTTCTGATCTCCTGGGGTTTTCACACACAACAGGGGCGAGTTTACACAGGATGGTGTGAAAAACAAAAACATTGAGTGAGCGACAGTTCTGTGGGTGGAAACACCTTGTTGATAAGAGAGGTCAGAAGAAAAAATGCCAGATTGGTTCGAGCTGCCAGGAAGGATATAGCAACTCATATAATCACTCTTTACAGCTGTGGTGAGCAGAAAAGCATCTTAGCATGGACAAAACATTGAACCTTGAGGTGGATGTGCTACAATAGCAGAAGATCACATTGGATTTCAAAACATTAGATGTACCATGGAACACCACGAAGACCATCATGATTTGTTATTGACTGATGAGGTCCTTTGAAAGTACAACATTGTTGCTCAAAGTATAGGTTGAAAGTAAATCATTACATAAAAAATACATTTGAAGCAAATCATTAGAATGCCCTTCTCGATTATAATGTCCTATAATGCTCTAGATTATAATTTAAAGTTAACCACATTTTGTGTGTTTGTTAATTGTATGCTAGAAAATGCATCCATGTTTTTCATTTAAGAGCAAAATGCCATTGGGTTTTATTAATCTTTTATTAAAGTTGTGTGTAATGTTTTCATAGTCCAAACTGAACTAAAAATTAGATTTACAAGATTTACTAAAGATTTGTAATGCTGATTTTCTTTGTACTTGTGTATGTATATTTAAGTAATATCACACAAGAGTCGAGCAGAGTGATACATACAGTGAAACGTCCCAGTGCGGTTATAAGAAATATAAGCACTCTTGGAACGCTGCTCGACCAATCACTTTATTGGACTGGAGCTAACTGTTGCATATTATTAAATGCCAATCACTTGGTAATAAAATTACCAAGCACATCCTAGGATGTATCTTAAAATCATGGATTTGGTTTTGATTGCTTTCTTTCAAGTCATTAATATAAAAATCAACAGTTTCACAAAATCTTTTATATCAGTTTATTTATAATCTTTAAACTCCTCAATGCAATTTGATATAAATACAAATTTACAGTAACGTTCACTGATTATATGTTTTGAAGTCTATTTGTTAAGTTCACATTATTGTGTTTCCTGGTACGTAAATTTACACAACCTCAAGAGCTCTTGCAGGATATGATCATTGTTCCCAACTTACTGGATTTCCAGGAGTGCTAGCTTTCTCATGTAATTACTTTAATTGCAGACCATTTACAAAAATGTTTTACATCCAGCTTGATAAAAGAGACCCAAAGTCAGAAAAAACTCATAAAAATTGGGTTACCTGAGATGGGGTACAACTTTTTTTAATGGTTAAATGCTTTTTTCTTTTTCTTTTTTTAAGATTAGTTAAAAAAAAGGTCACAAAAAAGTGTAACAATTAAGGGCTAAAGGGCTAAATGCACCTCAGTCATTGAATCATCTTTGTGTTAACATTGTAGTGCAAGTGCAAACCTCTATAAAGTCACATACAATATAATCTCATACTTCTTGGTTTGAATAGTGAGTCTGTGCTTCATTTTACATCTGTTCATTATGCTATTAGCTGGTTTAATAAGCATTTATAGTATTTATTACATATTTGGTACACTTGGTATAGAAAAGCCTGGCAATATTGGGATCAATGTGATTTTACTCAATAGGAAGCTTTTATCGGTATTATAAATCACTTATGGCCTGGGCATAATCTCAAAGGTTTTCCAGAGAGGCTGTGATCTGAAGGAGCAAAGAGAAATGTTGGGGAGATGTGTAGGATGTTGCTATGGTGTAGAGCACAGATCCAGACTGGAGCGGAGACAGGAACTGCGCTGAAACACATGCCAGATCAAGCAATCTGGATTCAGGGAAAAACAAATGAGTGCCTGGTGAATATATACACACTCACAGGCGCGCACGCACACACACACACACACACACACACACCATTCAGGCTTAGGCTTGGACAAATAGATAAAGAATATGAATGAGACAAAAAAAAAAACCCCACATGGAAACAATGAAAGATCTCAGGAGCTACTGTATTTTACAGACAGATCTATTTTTTATAAAAGTGCATAATGCAGGGTCTGCACAATGTAACTCAAGTGTCATTCTATGAGGCCAGATATAAAACCTACAGTATTGTAAATGTATTAATCAGTGGAAGGTCCGTTTTGAAGCAATGAGGGAACTCATGGAAAGAAAGCTTTCATATTGTCTTTCATCTTCTCAAATCTGAGACAAAACTGCCCTTATAATTATAATTAGATTGGTGGAATTTCCTTTGAAGTGATGTAATAGATCATAGATCTGGCCTTGTGGTGACTGTTGAAGTCCACTTGACCATTTGTGGACTTTTATCTGATTACAGGCATGTAAACACCCTATCGGCCTTGAGCTTACATACTGACAGGGAACACTTCAAAAAGCTGTGTACAGTGAAATAGGAAACAGTATATACAACTGTTTCTCAGTTTGTATGTATTTTATTTTATCAGCCACATCATTTAGACCGAAACTATGCTCCTTAAAGAAGAAGTAGTAACAAAACAGCTGGATCAGCTGGCCCACAACTCACAATTCTTCTCTTGCTTGCATTTACAATTGACTTGCTTACTCTCCTTTTTGCATTGTTAATTTTACAACTCAAATTAGGCACGGTAAATAACGGACAACAAGAGCTGGCCTGGATAACCGTACCGCCACTGCGACATCATCCAAGAGCTGTGGAGCCATCTAAAAGTGTCATCATCCCAGCACGCTTAGAGTTTCTTTAAAGAAGCCCTAATCCATACACCAGAGACAGAAATGTGGTGGCCTTTCAAATGCACAATGTTGGTCCTTCTTCTCACTCTGCCCTCATTAGCTCCCCATAGAGCAAAGAAGTGCTGCACTGTAAGCCAATCCTTCCAACAAGCGTAACTGCTTCCAGTTCCTCTCCATCATTACTGTGGAGTGAAGGAGCAGTTGGAGAGAGGGATGACAGAAATGGGAACCTTCCATGCTCAGTCAATTAGAGAAATGGAGACCAGATTTTACAGTAACTGCCTCTCTTACAAGCTATGAATAGAACATTGTTTCGGTTGTCCTGTTGAATTAACACTTTTATATGATTCATTAAGAAAATGGGCAATGTTTCATAGTGTAGTTTATGCCTTGGTAAGAGTTCAGTACTGTGCACGTTACTGGATTTCACACGTAACATTTTATGTCAGCATATAAATGAAGTCTGTATGACGTTGGGAGGACAACACATTTTTGTACAGTTAACAGCCATTTACTGTTGATGACTGTTTACAGTAGATTTGTTAGCTAGCTCAGGAGAGCTACCCAGGGTGGACATCAAGGAAGTAGAGCAGTTTTCACCCAACCATTCACACCTATTGGCAATTTAGAGGAGCCAGTTAACCTAACTGCATGTCTTTGGACGGTAGGGGAAACTGGAGCACCCAGAGGAAACCCACGCAGACAACATGCAAGCTCCACACACAGAAAGGCCCCTGTTGGCCGTGAGGTTAGAACCCAGAACCTTCTTGCTGTGAGGCGACAGTGCTAACCACTGCACCAACCAATATATACATTTAGGATTTTCATGGTGTATAATGACATCAGTAAAGCTTTTGGACATCAGCATCCTGATACTGCATCAAGGACTTGTGTATTCAGCTAAAATTCAAATTATTTTCTGAGAGTGACTTTAAAGTAACGACCAATATTGGAAAAAAAACAAAACAAAAAAACATTTACTATTTATGAAATTGTCTCCTACAACAGAGTTTGAAATGTCACATTGCTTTTCTGTTCTTTTGTAATGAGACGTTATATTATCTGCATATAATAAACATATTAATTCAGCTTTAATTTTATTGTAAAGATGTTTGACATGGTAGGATTGTGGCAAAAAAAAAAAAAAAGGCCTGTTATATTTCAAAAGAAGCGACTGACAAGTGCATTAAACAGCAAACAGATGGACCAATACACAGGTAAACTCGAGTATATGCTTTTTTCTGCTTGTAAAACATTACAAGTGGCACAAAGTATATCTTCCAGATTGATAATGCCCTTATCCTGGCTTATACAGTGAAGAACTAAAAAAAAAAAAAAAAAAAAAAAAACAACAACAAACCCTAGAGTTTTCATTTAAAAGGTGCAAATGAACTTGACATGGTTTAACTGAACACTGGGGATTTTGGTGTGGAGTTCAATTTTGTCTAATGTCCATGTTCAGAGTTTATTAAAGCCTTGCAGAAAACCACATAGGTCTATTTCAGATTGGTCAGAATAGGATGAAGTACGAGAGATGTTAAAAATCACAGTTGGAAAATACATTAACAAGTTAAAACATACTTGCTTCCATTAAAGTAGCACTTCCAGTACATCGAGTTTTAGATACTGATGCATTGTTACCGATACCCCCTGGCCCTTTTAAATTTTATTTATTAGTTTTACAGCATGATTTTGCTTTTTTAAATGATTGAGCAATAATTCTTTAAAAAAAAAAAAAAAACTAATAAAAGGAAAAGTATTTTGTGATTGTAACCCTACTGAATTCAGACTGCAAGAGAGCAGACCTGAACCAATTCAGTAATTAAAGATGTGCAAAATACGAGATAATTTATAAGTGAAAGATTTAGCTGTGTCAGGCTATTTTCACTTGGTAAGTGGTGCACTGGTTAATTTCAGGATTCTGTTGAGTATAATGTGGGAT
Organism: Galeichthys feliceps; assembly: GCA_025399955.1. Classification (NCBI taxonomy): domain Eukaryota; kingdom Metazoa; phylum Chordata; class Actinopteri; order Siluriformes; family Ariidae; genus Galeichthys; species Galeichthys feliceps. Next base: position 30,994,913 of record JAODTV010000003.1, read on the forward strand.
TTCATTACTGAGTCAAGTTCTGTGGTAAGCATGTTCTTCCTCTGTGAGCTGATACGATTGGGAGGGTGCAGAAAAAAAAAGATCATATTGATTCCTGCATCTACATGGTCAACCTCCGATATATTAACATTGTGAAAAGTCAGACGTCAGTAAGGTGGGTTGAGTCAAGACAGATGCCTTTTTTAAATCTCTCTGGCTCTCTATGGACCGTCTCTCAGAATGAGATAAAGGGTCTTTGTTTAGAGGGCAGTGGCATGTGAAAGAGACAGGGTGTTGGCAGGGCATGTGTTGGGTCTTGTTTGGGTTTGTTGCTATGGCAATGCCCACCCTCTCATGGCAGAAGAAAGTTGGTGCTGTGTGTGTGCACTGAAGAGGGCAGATGTAGACAGATGGGAGTGGCTGGCTAACTCTAACGGGTCAATTCTGGGACTGCTGAGAAGACAGAGACTCACTTTAAAACTCCTGTATTGAGTCAACGTTCTCAAAGTGAGTGTGGGAACGTTCCAGATTTGAACATTCTACATGTAGGTGACGTGAAGGACTGTTACCATATAAGGATATTCTTGCAGTAATGTTTGTACATAGTTGCATCAAAAGCTTAAGTCATTTATGCATTCATGCATTTAGTCATTTGGTATAACTGAGTGATTTATTTTAGAGGAAATGATTGTAGAATGTTTTTTTTAGCAAAACACTGATAAATACTATTTGTAATCAGTGAAGATTTGTTATGAAAGGCAATAAAAAAAGAATTGGAATAATCTCTTGAAATAATAGGATTTAGTAAAGACTACACACTTCACATGTGCAAATAAAAAAATAAAACTGATTCTCCCTTCTTACACAAAATAGAGCTAATAAACACCTACATGGCGCAAGAATGAACCGCAACACTGTTAATGTACTTATGAACTTTTTTTTTTCCTTTATACCTCAGAAAATGTACCTTCACCGAAACTGATCAGAGAGAGAGAGAGAGATTGAGATTAATTAAAAATTAACACTGCCTTCTAAGAGCACACACATTTCTAAATATTGAAGACGGTAGTGCAGTTTGCAGGTACCAATTTGCTGGGTAGGTTTCAGGACTTCTAGGCGTGTCGTAGTTTAAAAAGCAGCTCTGTGCTCTGCTCCCTTCTGATGTGCAAAATGCTCATAACGACAATCTCAAGAACAGAAATGTGTGTAAAGGTAAAACTTTGAAAGTTTGCATGAGAAAATGACACCTCTTCACGTGAATGGTTTACAACTCAATGTTTAATTACAAAAATTATTTTGTATATTGCTTTAGAACCATCCCAAACATAATTCCATGGTTTTATGGATATCAAAGTACATTACATTCTCCAAACTAAAACCTACTGGGCTTAATTTCAGACACTACATTAAGGCTGTCTTTGGATTAAAATGTAGATTAAGGCTGGTTTTGGATTAAAATGTAGATTAAAATCAGTAAAAAAAATTTAGACCAAAATATTTTAGGCTTAATCTACATCTCAGAAATCAGCCCTCATTGCTCATAGCACAAAACAGCATGTCTATAACCAGAGGGTCATGGTTTGGTCACTTTTTCTTTGGTGGAGCTATATATAGATAAAAAAAAAGGCTTGCAGCATGGTGTCCTACTTTCCACTGCTAGGTAGTAGAGGGAGGAAACCTGCAAATAAAAGCCAAGGCAGTATAAACACGACATTATCAACAGATGTCAATAGGGTGTGCACTTAACAGAGCAACTGATAAGAACAATAGACTGTTTATTTTTATTTTCTTTACATCTTAAACTACATAATTCATGGGTATTCACCTCTGAAAGTACTCGCCGGAGTCTGGATTTAATTGAATGTGTGGCTCTCGGTGCCTCCACGTCCAAAGCCTGAGAGAGAAAAGGCGGAGAGAAAAAACACAAGAGAGACACTAACATAGCATATTGGCAAATGTTTCAGCTTCGTGATGAAAAATTTGACAGCTGACCACCTATAGCAAGGTTTTCTTCTATCTGGAATCAACAACCCTAGTCAGCTTGCATGAAATTCCTACAAAGCTGGATCCTTTTTAAAGTGCAGATAAACATATGAAGTGCAGTCTTTCTTTAAGCTGTGAATGATGCGAGATGAAACAAGATAACCACTATTGATAAGAAGCCTTGAAAGCCTGAGCTCTTTGAGTTCACTAATATGCACATGAGAAGGATTTAGTGGTTTTGGGAGTATACCAGATCTCCTAAACATATCTATTAGATATTCATAGTTGATAATTAACCTTGACTGAATGACCAAACTATAATCCAAAAGGTGTGGTGATGCAACGAATATTAACTCACCTTTAGGGCCAAAGAGTGCAGCGTAACATGGTTTGTTACAGTACGGCTTTCCCTCATGCTGAGAAAGAAAACATAATTCAAATTATAGCATATAAATGTATATGGAGCAAAGCCCATTTGTGCACCCTTCCCCAAGAAAATCTTGATGCTGCTGTAGTTCCAAACATTGTTTTGACTGCAGCGTGAAGCCAAACTCAGTCTGTAGAGTCAAAACAGTATCAAGTTACTTTTATGTAATGATTTGCTGGTGATGCGATTCTTACTTCTGAATGGGCGCCTGCAGACAGGGTTTTACTGCATTTCTCACACTTCAGACAGGGTCTGTGCCAGTCCTTACCCAGAGAGGACACTCTCTCAGCTGAAACACAGAGACAATATTCCTTAGAGCCTTCTGGATTATATTCTTCTGGAATGGTTGCAAGCCAAGTCTAATAAAATCAGCTCCGCTCAATAATCCCTCCCCCCAGTTGTCCCAAAGTTATTTTAAGGAAGACATTAGTTCAACATGTTTCTGCACATAAGGATGATCCCTGAGGAATTCGCAACCCTTTCCTTGCAAAGGTTAATAAACTAGTCTATCTATTGCGCAGTTCTTAAAAGGCATGAAAACAACTCTCATGCTAATATCATCAAACAAGGCATGGACAGAAAGTCATGCATCAGGAGACGTATTACTAGTACTGATGCTTTTATGTGCACATGCTTTTGTGTCAAAGGAGTTTTTCCAGGAAGTGTCTGCATTGCATCGAGGCCAAATGCTTGCAACATCATAGAGATTTTCCCATTAAAAAAAGAGAAAAGATATCAAACGCTTTGTACGTAAAAGCACAGCACACAAGGCATAATGTCCGGTTGAAGTGACCTGAAGGATAAGATGATTGCATAGCTGTGAAGGCTGTCTCCCAAAATAAACCTGAATTTTAGATAACAATAGTTTAATATTGGAACAAAAGGCTTGCTTCAGAAAAAACTCAGTCAAAATAGCAAATTGTACACATTTAAATAATATGCTTAAATTCTCTTGTATTTTGTTTACAAAATAAATCTGTACTGAGGGGGTCTGCATTTTTTTTTTTAACAGTTAAAAGGGACCCTGATAGTAAAAAGTTTGAGAAACTATGGTGTTTTATTCCTATGTTTAATCAAGAGTGTGTTCTTCAAATTGAGAGTAGCATTTATTCATTTCATATTCCGATTTTGCATCGCGCTCTCTCTGATGGATTTGTGCACTCGCGAATCTTCTGCTGACAGATTTCTGCACTGAAATAAAAAAAAAAGTTCACCAACCAATAGAATGCAATGAAATTGCTGACCAATGAAATAGTCACTGACTCCTTGGGTGTGCTCACTTTACTTAGGCACGCTTACTGTTTAAGTACACTTAATGTACTGTTACAGTTTTAAGTACAATTGAGATTTTTCCTTTAAATAAAAAAAAAAAAAAAAAGTTTCATTTGGCTACCATGACTTCAATCCTGAGGAAAAAAAAGGTACATGTTCAATTTAATATTTCTATTAGCAAAATACTTCATACACAAAGGCAGAGCAGAAGATTCGTGAGCGCCCAAGTCCGTCTGATTGTGAGCAGGGGCTGTTTGAGAAAGAGAGCAGGTTTATTGAGCAGGAGCAGAGCAAATGTGCACATGAGAAGGGGATATTTGAGAAAGAGGTGGAAAAAAAAAAAAAAACCACTGCAAAAATCTGAACGTGAAATGAATACTGCTCTCAAATGGAAAGACCACATTCTTGATTAAAAGATGGGAATAAAACTCCATAAGAAATCTTGCTGTAGATTATTTATACAGTCCTTACCCTGAGAATTCATGGTCACTCCCTGATACGGTGTGCCAAGTTTAGACAAAACGGTGCGTCTTGTATTTTTCCAAGATCATGCCTTGTATTTTTGTCCTCATCAGTTTACTGAGTGTGATGGACTTTACAGATGATCTGTTCTGTATATCAGAGTCCTGGTTACTCCCAGTGACGCACAGCAAAGAGCAGGAGAGCTCATCCAACACGCGCACACGCACACACAGGAAGGGTGGATGGAAATGACTAGTTGCTGTTTTTCATCTGAACATTTCGTTTCCTAAAAAACACTGGGTTAAAAGAGTAAACATTGCTCTGATAGGATCTGTGACTTGCTTTGTACGAGTCTCACTTCTTTTTCAGCCTTCTGTGAAAACCCTTCAGAGGAAGCGCAAAAATAGATAGCGGTCTCACATTCAAAAAACCCAAAAAAACCACACCCGTGTGCACGAAGACAACCTTTATTTAACCCCATTAAACTAAACATGGCTCTAACTTTCTCCTGTGGCATGTGTATTTGTGTCACTAATTCATAATGAGAAATAGTGCATGAGCATTGAATTCTATAGTAATTACTGGTAACTCTCCAGACACTATGGGGATTGTTCTGCTTTCTCCTAATCCACTCCTCCTACACTGCTGCTGTAGCTGTGGGAGGAAAGGCAGAGGGCTTTTGAATTGCTCGAAGGGCGGATTTTATATATTTTTTTTCCTATCGCTGGAAGATGATAACTTTAAGCCTCCATCAGTGAAGCAGCAATAGAACAACCGCTTCCATCTGAACATTAGTGGTGGAATGAATGAGAAGGTTAATAGCTATTAATACAGTGCATGTTCCTTAAATTTACTGAATACATACAAAAGCAGAAAAAAAACCCCAGCGTTTAGAAAAATTATATCTAGGAGGACGCAACTAGTTGAAAATGCTTACACAGGTGAACAGAAACCACCAGAATAGTCAGAGCAGTATATAGTATTGCAAAAACAGCAATCTTGTGACACTGCACTTTGCTATGTGATACATACACCAGTGGAATACACTGCTCTCCCAGTTTATTACTGGTCTTGGGATGTCGATAGTCTTTCAGGCTTCAACTACCAAGGAGTGTATATTGATATTATTGAATGTCTTCCATAGCAATTCATTCAAGCTTACATAAATAATATGAGCTATAAACTATTGACAGACCAACGAGAAGACAAAAAAAAAAGCTACATCTATTTATAGAAACAATAAGGACTGAGACACTGCAACCCTGACAAGGATAAAGTGATTACTGAACGAACCAGGGCGTTTTCTTTGGCAGAAGGTGGCCAGTTCATTTATCGGGAAGGAAACATTGGCAGATGACTTCTTACTGTTGGCACTGTGCTGAAGCCCAAACATTACAGACAGAGATATAGTGCTTTGTATTGTAGACTCGGTGAAGTTACATGCTTCAAGTAAATCCCTCCAGACACCTGTCGAAGAGAAATGCTTCAGGCTGTTTTACATGAAGCAGAGCACCTCACACCCCATCTAATTCCCCTGTGATCCACCCAGGATCAACCTGCAGTGTGTCTGTGGGATCTACAGGGATTTAAGAGGCAGTTTCTTTTATCTTTCAGATTACTTTTGGGTTTTAAAGTCCCCCTCTATAAAAGTATTCTATCTGAGATTTTCAGCTTCTTAGAATAAAACTAACAAAACTTGTTAGGCCTATTCAGGTGTAGCTTTGATTAAGGTCCATTAATAACAATAATAATAATAATAATAATAATAATAACAATAATAATAAGGCCTAATAATAATAATAATAATAATAATAATAATAATAATAATATTATTATTATTAATTCATGTTCAGTAAATGTCTGAAAAAACTTTCTTCTGTGACCTCCTTTCTCAATAATTTCCCTCAAACTATACATTAGCATAAATTCAAATAAAAAAAGCTAGTGCTGCCTAACATGCTTCCGGAAATATTGTTCACTAAACAGGAAATAAGTTCAGCTATACTGCACATTTATGATATTCAAGCGCTTCCTTGACGCGCCCTATTTGCGCAATCAATGCACATATTAACGCTTGAACATTTTAATTTAAGGTATTCATTATTGCGTCCTCTTCTTACAAAAAGTAAGATACAAGTATAAAAAAAAAAAAAAAAAAAAATGTTTCCTTACCAAAGTACACTTCCTTGCTGCACTTGGGGCATTTAGGCATGTTGGCGGTTGCAGTAATGTTTCTTCGCTACAGTGAACTGGAAAGAAATTAAAAGAAATAGCTCCAGGCGGAAAGTTTTGCGCAGCAGCAGCGCAGTTATTAACTTCCACCTGCACTGACCTCGCCTTCCGCTCCATCCGCGCTTTTATACCGCGAAGGGGAGGCTCTCAGTGTGTGTGAGAGAGAGAGAGAGGGGGAGAGGGAGTGTAATTGGAAGTTATTGCCCACTGCCTCATCAACACAGTATGGTGAGTTCAGTTCAGATATACAGAGCTTCCAAGCCCTGACAGAACAAAAGCTGGAGCTGCGACCTGACGAGCAGAAATCTCCAGCACAATAGAACTCTTCATTCTCAAATGTTCCATTTTAAGCAATGTGATGTCTTATAAAAGGGAGTTTGCATGCTTAGAAAAGAAAAGAAGGACGTACCAGTGACATACAAATAGAACACGCTTTTGCAAGAAACATTTTGAAAATATTTCTTGACACGTGTAACATGCTTTTATCAATAAATGAAATATTAATCACAATGCTATAAGTAGGGCAACATTAGTACATTCCCATCATGCACATTCCCTCCCTGA
>JAODTV010000003.1:31548248-31564032 GCA_025399955.1 Galeichthys feliceps
TTATCGTGGTCTCATTTTTTTACATCAGAAAAACCTATAATTTTAACGGGGTGTGTACACTTTTTATATCCACTGTATACCCACCCTAGGATTTCTGACCAATTCGCCAGAAAGAATCCAAAACAGCGAAGAATTGACCGAGAAGAAGCGATTTTTGTTGAACTGCAAGACATTTAGGGTTAATTAGTCCATAACTTCGTTAATAACTGTAATTAAGCAAATCTGGTTAGAAGTTATATGTACCCTAGGTCCTCCTATCTTCATGCCAGACAGAATCAAAATCAGTGAAGAATTTAGGGAGAAGAAGCGATTTGTGTGGAAACTGCTCGTTAGGGATCGATTAATTATGCCATATCTTCATTATTAATTGCAATTATGAAAATTTGGGTAGAAGCTATAAATATGCAGCCCAGGCAGATCTACCTTCCCACCAAAAATAATAAAAATTGGTGAAGAATTGAAAGAGAAGAAGCGATTTTCCTGAAATGTGGACGACGACGGACGGACGACGGACAACACATGGCAGCATAAACTCATCACCTGTCGGCCGGATGAGTTCATAACAAGGGAAAAGCTATGTTAGTCAGAACAAAATAGGAATATCTCAGAGTTTTGACTGTGTAGGGATATTTGGGTGGTCCTTAAAAGGAAATAAACAAGGAAACAAATCTTGATGGGGATCAAAAAGGAATATCTGACAGTTATGGTCTTGTGGTCCTCACAAGGAACAAGGGCAGCATGGTGGTGGCACAGCAAGAAGGTTCTGGGTTCAAGCCCGGTGACGTAGGGGCCTTTCTGTGCGGAGTTTGCATGTTTTCTCTTTGTTCCTCCGTGAGTTTCAGAAGAAGAAGAAGAAGGAGCAGACAAGAAGCATTTATTTATCACCATGGTGCATTTAATCCATCTGAAGCAGTGAACACACACACATACCCAGAGCAGTGGGCAGCTACGCTACAGTGCCCGGGGAACAGTTGGGGGTTAGGTGCCTTGCTTAAGGGCACTTCAGCACAGCCTCAGCCCAAGGCCGCCCCATATTAACCCAACCGCACGTCTTTGGACTGTGGGGGAAACCGGAGCACCCGGAGGAAACCCACGCAGACACGGGGAGAACATGCAAACTCCACACAGAAAGGCCCCCATGGGCCACTGGGCTCGAACCCAGAACCTTCTTGTTGTGAGGCAACAGCACTAACCCCTACACCACCATGCTGCCCGTTTATTATTACTATTATTATTATTATTATTATATTTTTGTCTTACTTCTTGTGTCCTTTCTATGTCCTCTCGGAAAACTTGCTGCTGAAACTTTGTGGATGCCTGTCAGCCATCGTAGCTGTCAGGGCTAACAATAAGCTGTCCATCAACTCTTCTAGCCTGCAGGCTGATGTAGCATAACTCAACTCAAGTTAAAATAACAAAACCATGAAGTGCACATATGTTGACAAATGAATGGGCAAACTCTTCTGCTCGACGCCCACTTGCCGAAACCCTGTCATTATACACACAAAGGACTATAGGCACATGCACCCCCAAGACCAAAATGGTGTTATGTTATTGTCTATAACCCCACCAAGAGTGCCTATTTATAACGCCAATTACTGATTTAACTTATTTGAGCTAAAACAAACGGAACAATCATTCGAAGTGTATTGAATATTATATTCCTTGTACATTGCTATACAAATGTATCTAAAGTAAGCTGTCTGAAATGACATTTTCCCTGTGGAGAAGCCTTGAAGCCAAAATAAATCTCTTAGTAAAAAGGCATGTCCTCTTCCTGAAAATACCATGCACTCCCTGTTTCTCTCATTCAGTCCTGTGCGTTTTACTTTATCTTCCAACCAGCTTTCTGTTTATCCATCTGAGATGGTCATGCTGGAAAATACAACCACTGCAGCTCTTTGTTTCTGTAGCCGGCCGCACAGAGGGGTAGTATCCTGCAGTTTGTATCTTTCTGTCTTGCTAAATGGTTGTAATTTGTTTTAGTTCTACAATATAATGTCACTAGGCTCATTAGTTATGATATCAGGTCTAAGCAGTGACGTTTAAAGTAATGGACACTCAGCAGCTCTGCTACGTGCTCTATGTTGTAGAGTCAGTTTGTCTTGTCAGCTTGTCTTCTACATTATGAACTACCAAGGCTTTTTCGCAGTCTATTGAAGTCTCTGTATTCCAGAACATACCATCTATCATCATAAGCCTCCATTAAATTCGCAAGAATTCCTGACATGTGCACAGCTTCATTAACTGAAGATACTTGAATGAATGCAGAACCTCATAGCTTCTGTATTTATTTGTATGCTGGTCTGGAATAAAGCTAATCAAATTCAAATGTCTATTTTGACTACATTTCCGAGCAGTAAAAAAAAAAAAAATAATCCTCTTGACTCCACCCCACACTTTAACTTGATTGCACTGTATATCGTTACTGGGCTTTTTTCCTAGCATTTTTAAACCGAGCAGTGTGAAATGCAATCAGCATGGACAGCGAGGCTGTGCTTTCCATAAGTGGATCCACTCAGACTAGGAGGCGCAAAACTCACCTGTGTGTGTTTAGAACATGGTTTTCTAATGCACCAGGGAAAACAGTCTGCTTATGGTCATTATTAAATCAAGCCAACACATTCACCATGTTCTCCAGTATTGTTTTAAACCCTGTTTAATGTTGCCATACTCATACTCCTGTCTAAAGCCTGATTACACACAGTCAGCTAAAGATAACCATGTGACATTTGACATTGCTTTCTATATGAATTAATTCCAAACAGATGTGTGTGTGTGTGTGTGTGCTTGCTACATATTGAGGACCGGAACAATTTTTTTTTACCAACAGAGAGGACATTTTTGGGAAGTGAGGATATTTTGGCTGGTCCTCACTTCTTCCAAGGGCTGTTTGAGGGTTAAGACTTAGTTTTAGGGTTCAGGTTAGAATTAGGTTTAGGTAAGGGTTGGGGTTAAGCATTTAGTTGTGATGGTTAAGGTTCGAGGAAGGGGCTAAGGAATGCATTATATCAATGAGTGTCCCCACAAAGATAGGTGTGTGTGTGGTTTTTTTTTTTTTTTTTTTTTTAAGGGTGGTATGGTAGTTAAATGAAAGTTTGCATTTCTTCTGTCGTGTTCTCGCATGCATTTCCTGTGTGCTGTACAGGAAGATTTGCTTGTTTCACACTTTCCACAAAACATGAAGATCTGTCCTAAGTCGATTCATGCTCATGTCTTACTGTGCTCAGCTAGACTCCATCTCTTCGATTTATAATTGATTTTAGCTTCATGAAACAAACGTGCAACGCATGAATTTGTGGTTGTCTTCTCCAGTTTGGGCAATTAACATTGCACATGTAAACGTCATTCATCCTTGATCACATAAAGTTGCATCTATATATAGATTAAGCATGTGGTTAGTGTGTAGAAAACATGGCTACAATCGGTATGTTAAATCCATGCAGGTGTAGTGTCAACGTCCGTGTCCCTGAACCCTGCAGACACGTAAATGGCATTCAAAACTCCTCATTTGAATAGAATGACATCACCAGAATGTGCCTGGTGGCTGTGATGCGCTGTACGTGTGGTGCTTTTTCGGTGGTGGTTCATATACGGTCACTGAGATTCTGAAGCAACGGTCCGTGACCACGGTGCCAGGGTGTAAGTGTTTTCCAAGTCAAATCAGCAGCAGCACTGGGTCAGCTGTTTACACTGCAACATGTGGGGACTGTTGCAACATGTGGGCAAGTTGTAACTTCGCTACTGGCTTTCTACATTTTAATTCAGGAACACAGGGACATGACACATGTGCGAGACACAGGCTAGCATTTAAAAATGCTGATTATTATACATCATAAGCAAAATGCCTTCAGTATCTGCCCCTGTCTGTCTTTACAATCATGTGATTGGTGTGTACATTTCCACAGCCTGTTGTTAAAATGACCTTTTAGATCATGTGCTTCAGTTTACTTTTTTAAGCAAAAATAGACTAGTATGCACTATGATCTGTGGTTAAATTGTGGTATAGTCAAACCCCTTATATGACAGATTTATGTTTTGGTATACAACGTGGATATACATGCAGGTGTTGTGGGAGCTCTGGAGAACACCGGACAAAAAATATATTGTTTAGTTTGTTTCAAGTTGTTGCAAAAAATACTTTAATTCAAACTTTCAATGTCTGTAGTGATGATCTGGGATTGCTTAAAATCTAAACTAAGGGCCTAGCTCAAGGAAGCTGCCAATATCTGGCAGAGCAACAATAACATTGAAATACTTGGCCATTCAAACCAAAAGTGATGTCAATACATTTGTCCTGTCATATAAAATCAGCTTACCAGCATCAGACCAATATGAATGTTTACCGCTTTGGAAAGTAAATTACTTATTGATAAACTGTGGACTTTAAAACCAGAAATAGACAATATAGCACACTGGCTCAGTTTATAATTTGATAATATTCCAAATATGGAACTTGATATGCATACCTTATACTCAAAGTATACTGTTATATTCCAGAGTATAGTATACTATTCTATAGTAATAGTATTATTACTACTATGACTATAATAATAATAAATCTGTATATGGCAAGGAACACTTGGAAAAATAATCCATAAATTGAGGTCTGTCATTCGTCTCATTTAATAAGATACATTCAATTTCATTGTGCAACGTTTGGAAGTGTGCAGCTTCACTGGTCATTAATGTAGCAGGAATGAATGCCGGTGGTGTCAGAATGTGCATCACTGTCTCACACTGGCTCTGCTTGCATTTACGTGTAACAATTGCACAGCATTCAACGTACCTTACAGACTAATAAATAAATGTAATAACTTCTCCCAAAAGCTCTGGCATACATTAGAAGAGAAGTGAAATTGGTATCCTAAAAATGATATTTTTTTTTATCAAATTTTGACAGTAACAAAAACAAAACATCTCAACTTTAGTTATTTATAACACCCTGAAACACTTAAATGCAGACTGACGGGTTCTGTTACATAATGCTTATTCAGTATATATATTCACAGAAAGAACATCACTGAAGTTGTCCTAGCAATAAATCCTTTTGATGAGGAAGGTTCACTGTGCTCTGATCTGCAACATGGACTATGAGGACACACTCCTCTGCACCATGAGCAGACAGAACTAGCACTGACTCTTTCTCTCTCTCTCAATAGCAAACATGGAGTTTATGGGGATTAAACCGGGGAAGAGCTGGATTCCTCAGGCAAGTCATTCATAAATATATCAGAGGGCTGACATTAGTCCATCCAGCAATGGCTTTTCTGGGAAGTCCAGTCCCACATATTCTGTCCTCCTGCTCTAAATCAGAGCGCAGAGGCAGTGACAGGGTGCATGGAGTCCCGGGTGGCTGCCAAACTCTTGAAAGGCAATGGGGCAGTGATGTCACAGCTGTGGGGAGAGAGAGCACTGCCACTGGGTGGCTGCCATGTGGGGCCGGTCACATAGGCCGACGTGGTGCCGCTGTACCCCATGTAAGGCGACACTTGGGTGGGAGGATGGTAGGGATGGATGCTGGGAGCTGTGACATAGCTGTTCACTGTGGGCAATCCATTCGGCATCTGTGAATGTGGAGAAAGTCAGAGTGAGGCATAAGTGAGAGTGTCCATGCAAACAGCAAGAGATATTCCATCATAAAAGATATAAGAATGAGAAAGAATGAGTAAACAGCAAAAGAATAGAGCCAGAGGCTTGGGTGTAGAATTTAGTCAGAAGGAAGGAAAAAGAATGATAAAAAGTATAAGATGTTCTATGAAAAACAGAAAGGCTATATAAAAAGAATAAGAGAAATATTTGGCAGTAAAGTTTTCAAAACATCTGAAACTTAAAAAAAAATAAATATCTGAAACTATGCGGTCTCTAACCCAACTTCTCCACTGATGAAATATCATTTATCCCATTGGATTTGACCATAATTTACCCATAAGTCCTGGCCAAAGGTTTTTTACCCCTCACCTATACACATAGTGCTCAAAGAGAGCTTACTTAGATTAGCAATCTGGATTTATGTACAAATTTCAGAACTATGAAACATTGATGGCAACAATTAACATCTGGCTCAAAACTCACACATGCATTGCTTGGTAAGTCCACATTAAACTGCAACTTTGCTGCATGTAAGGAAACCACACCAATTACACAAACTAGAATGAAACGGAGTAGACCATTCTGATGGAGGTTTTTATGTTAGACTAGCTGTACACTGATTTAGACTGAAATTTCTTGTCAGCCTTTTCCTCACTCGCCTTTCTCAGAGGACTTTCTGGGGTTTTTCAATGCCTTACTGTAATCGTGAAATTAATATAAGCCATACGTATAGGCTTACTACAAATGCCTACAGGTACTAGAACAAGCATATAGGCTTGCTACATAAGCCCACAAGCATATAAAAAATTATGAGCAAAATTATCAATGTGTTTTAAATAACCTGCCTTTCTTTCTCTCAGGTAATAACTACAGCTACTAAAGCTGAGGCTGAAGAAATAAAATACAAGGTGCCGAAATACAAGTTCACAAGCGCAAATAATAATAATAATAATAATAATAATAATAATAATAATAATAATAATAACATTTTCTTTCTTTTTTTCAGACTCTCCTGGACATTATATTCTCTGTGATCGACTTTAAATCGGCGGGATGAAATGAGACATGGCCCTTTTATTTGTTGTTAATTGAGCAGATGCTTTCTTCCTCCTCTTTCTCCTATTATTATTATTATTATTATTATTATTATTATTATTATTTTGTTTTTGCTGTGCTTGGTTTCCCAAAGGCATGGCAGCACATATTCATCGTTAAGGGTAGAGCATCACACTGAACCCTCTCTCCCAGTTCAGATTATCTTAATTTTACTATGTTTTCGGAAAGCTAAACGTGATGTAGGCTCAGAGTGATCTGTAAAAATAAATAAATAAATAAATACGTATACAATAATAGTATTGTGTACTATAGGCTATTCATTAATAACATATATTGATGTATTTATTATTAATAATAATAATAATAATAATAACTCCTCTCAGACTTAATTAAGAACGATTTAGGAATTAGTTCGCTTTTTTCCAGAAAAAAAAAAAAAGTGTTTCTATCCTTGTCACTAATCTTTGATCGATACTCTGAAGGCTTTGGTCTCTCTTCTGGTTTCTTGTGTAATCCAAATTTATTCGTAATAGCTGGTCATTTATGGTCAAAGACATCCCCAAACACGAGATTGGCGGCTTTTTAATGATGTAGCATAACTCTATAGGTAGCAGACTAGTATTAGACTTTGAAGTCACTTATTCTGAGGAGTCATAATGGCCTGGGAGTCTCGGCAGCGCTCATGCCCCGGTAATAAAGATTTATTCCGTCGTATTCCACGAGACATAAACCTCTAATCTCCTGCAATAATCGATTAATCAATTGCCTCGCGGCGTCCCAGCGCCTCTCCCAGACGTCATCAATCCCGCGTCTCTTCTCCAGCTCTATTATTATTATTATTATTATTATTATTATTATTATTGTTATTGTTATTATTATTATTATTATTATTAATATTATTATTATTCCCGCATCCAAACCCACAGACTACGCAAAACCGCATAGTACCACACTAAATAGTAGCTTTTATCAAAGTAGTACACTACTGTGTTTGAGTAGTACTCAGGGTAGCATGTTGTTTTACATCTAACTTTAGTACAGCAGTGTTTGGGAAAGAGGTAGAAATGCGCACCCGCGCTCATGTATCCTGACACACACACACACGTGATTGCGGCGCGGACACTGGGCTGTGAATTAGAGCAAAAACAAATACATAAACCCATATACATTCGGATTAATAACTGTTTAAATATTACTAAATGAAATTGCACAAATTCACACGGAAAGATTCGATTTCATTAAGACGACAACTAAGAGACATCATAATAAATAACAGAAGTTCAGAAACCCAAAAAGCCAGAATTGGGTGATTTTTCTGGTTTAAAACGGCGCCATCATTTTGTGTGTGTGTGTGTGTGTGTGTGTGTGTGTGTGTGTGTGTGTGTGTGCGCACCGCCTGCTTTAACATTGTTGGAATATTACTCGTGAAGAAACACATTTCTTCATCCCCCAAAAGACGAAAGATCTAAACCGCTTCACAGGAGAAATCACTTTCAGTGGGTATTAAAGCGCTTTCCCTTCAGTCAGTTCATTTATAATAAAATTATAAATCAATACAACATTTAAGCAATATTTAAAATGAGATACTCAGCATGCTAGGCCTATTAGGCTATAAATAAATAAATACATATTTTTAAGAACTTGAATGCTTTTATCTTTATTGGATGCTAAAATCTATAATGACGAATAACTTCCTCGATTGGTAGAATAAAAGATTCTTCAAATTGTTTATAAAAGTTTATCAACATTCATCAGAGACATTACGACATCTGGAATTTCATGTACAGATGCTGATTTATCAATCCTGTTTAGATCTGTAGGCTATGCTATAAGACGCACAGTTTCATTTACGTCTAATAGAAACAAATAAATTGTTTTGCTTTCTTGAAATTAAGGAATATACTCGTATTAAGTAATTTTTTTTTAAAAGCATTAGCTATTTATTAAATAAGCCAGGGTTATTGAATATGTTGGGATGAAATGAAAATGTGCTTTTGCACAGACACTGACATGCAGAGTTAATCACAAGCATATATTAGATTAGACACTATGGTATTAAAATACATGTAGGCCATTAAATGCACAGACAGTTTACAGTTTATAATTAAAATTAATCAGGCTATAATAATAATAATAATAATAATAATAATAATAATAATAATAATAATAAAGGTGTCTAAAGCGTAGTAACCTTTTGTCTGAGGCAAGGTCTCTAAGGATGTGTCTAGATCATAGAGAGATGCATAAAACTCCACATATACCACACACACACACACACACACACACACGCTGTGATTTCTGTCTGTAGTGATTACTGATAGAATTAACCGCATTTCTTTCTTTACAAACGCATTTTTTTAATTCTTCCTTTCTTTTTAAAAAGAAGATTAATTATTTATAGGATGTTATTTTGTTTTTACCTGTGAGTATTTCGCGTCAGCTTCTAAGTGAGGCTTATCCACGCCATTGACTAGTGGAGAGCTCGCTGACGAGAAATTACTCCTGCTTAAAGCGCTCCATTCTTCTAGTTTGGCGCTGGGAAAGAGCGCACTGTCACTAACTGAGGGGGGCAAATCACAGACAGGGAAGATGGCAGTGAGAGAGGGGCACAACGTGGGCTCCAGCAGAACAGCTTCAGCTCCAGCCTGCAGCCTCCCAGTCCCGCTCTGACAGTCCTGTTCATCAGGCCGCTGAGCTTAGAGGAAAATCCGTTGCTCTCTTGTAGCTGTCATATTGAGGTGTTTTACCTTTTCAACACCATTTTCAGCTTGACTGTTAAATAATCAAACATTGTGTTTTCTGATATAAACAGCCCCCATAGGATAGGATAGGATAGGATAGGATAGGATAGGATAAGAAAGGATTGAAAGGATAGGAAAGGATAGGATAGGATACTGCTATTGTGAAATGGACTGCTGAAATGTTCTGCTATACTGTTTGAAGTGTGTGTGTGTGTGTGTGTGTGTGTGTGTGTGTGTGTGTGTGTGTGTGTGTGTGTGTGTGTGTGTGTGTGTGTGAGGGGCTAGGGGGTGTGCTGGTCTGGTCAAACATTGCTTGCAGCATACTGGAAATAGAGGGAGCTTCTCTGGTGTAATGACGAACATTCACTGTGAGGCCAAATTAGATTTACTTTAACCGCTTTAGTTTTGTCCGTGATGGATATTATATTATACATGCTTTCTAAAGGTTGAAATTGGAAAAGGAAGGCCACCAGGGCTGTAACACGAGAAGGGGGGTAGTATAGAGTGGTTTTCTTCGTTTCCCCTCGCAAGATTAAGTGTATTCTTATTATTTTTACAGCAATTAAGACAGACAAAAATGTGTTGCATTAACACCTGCAGTGTTTATATAATTCCAGCTGGACACACAGAAATGAACGCTGTAGGTGTTAATTCAACGCCGTAGGTGTTAATTCAGAACTCTGAGGATTCTGCAGTTTGCAGCTGTGTGTGTGTGTGTGTGTGTGTGTGTGTGTGTGTGTGTGTGTTTTGGCTGTACAGTAGTATATGGGTCTGTGTTCCAACTAACAAAGGTAGAGTTAATTGAAATTAATTTTTCTATATCTCTCAAATCACTCTGAGGATTATTTTGTTTTGCTATTTTACTTCGTTGTGTTTATTAATAAATGGACTGCGTTGTGAAGCAGTATAGTCTCAGTATTTAAACGTCCCACTCCACACAGTGTATATTATAGCCTACTTTACTGCAGCTTTCAGAACCTGCCGCAAACATCTGCGAATCATTTAGAAACGCATAAATTGTTTATAAAGTCTGCCTTTGAGAACACATTCCTCGCTGGTAGCTTATTTCTTGTTCGGTATGAATATCTGCGTCGCCTTTGAAAAGAGTCGTGCTGATTAGATTGATTAAATGTGAGCTACCTGGGCTGCGGCCTTTGGGACGACAGACATGCTTCTGTAATCACAAGGGACCCGAGACAGTAGCTACATTTCATAGACCTTTTTTCTGTTGAGCCAAAAGATCGATTTGCAAAAAAAAAATTATCGCTGGATTAAACGCGGTTATTTTTGCATCTGAGCGTAATTCACTCAGCCTTGTTAGGCCTGTATTTGAGAGGCCAGACACGCTGCTTATTTATTTATTTAAATTTTTTACATTTAAATTATCATTACACAGTTCAAACACAGTGACGTGACTGTAATGTGTTGTGACATCTGAATATATTTTACCTCTATGCATAGTACTTGAAGTTGATTTAAAAAAAAAAAAATCTCAAACAAGCAGTTTAGTCTCAGTTTTTTTAATTATGTAACCTTCAAACACCACATGTGATTTCTGCTTTGCTCTCAATCATTTGACTTTTCATTTACCCGCTTATAGGCCTTATATTACTACAAACCAGTCGGCCATTTGTTTTAAAGCAGTCATATGAAGTCAACTGAATTGAAGTTTTGCTTTACGGCTGCACGGATATAGAGGAATAGCTGAAAAAAATAATCACAAGGCCATTTTCTGATGTGAATTGCCTTATTAATCTCTCGTCAACTCTCCATAGCTAAATGCGGTATTTCATTTAAACAGCGTTATAGTGCTGTTAAGACACTGAAGGCTATGGTTTGTCACTTTTATAATCTGCTCTCTGCAAACCAAATTACCGTACACACACTCACACACTCTCTCTCACACACACACACACACACACACACACATTAAGTTAACTGAGGCAATAAAAAGTAGTTTCCATTACCAAAAACTGAGAATATGCTTACTTTGCTGCTCCGTTATTGATCGAATGCCAAGTATATCTGTGACAGAATGAGAAGAGGGCCATATTCTGTGCATAGCCATATGTCCCGGAAGAGCGGCCATGCCAGGGGGAGTTGGTACTTTAGTCCCTGTGGCTGCGATCGGAGTCGGATAAGAGTATAAGTGGTTATAGGGCAGCGTGGGCTGCGGCTGATGGTGTGAAGTCTGCTTGCTCGGCTCATACTGGCTCTGCTGCGACAGATTCCCGATCTTGTTGCGCAGGATCCGGCTAATCGAGCTGACAGAGGGCAGATTGAATTTGTCGCACACGCCGTCGGCCAGCAGTCTGTCCCGAATCTCCCAGGCGAAAATGCCCGGGTCCCGCTGCTTGTAAGTCCTAATGTGCTTGACTACAGTAGGGGTGGTGACTCGCGGCTTGCTACCGCCGATAGCGCCGGGCAGAATGGAGCCCGTCTCGTTATAGCGGGCCAGAATCTTGCTCACACAGCCATGAGAGACCCGCAGCTGCCTGCTGATATCACACGGCCTGATTCCCAGCTGTGCCAGCTCTACAATCCTGAGGCGGATGGCGTTGGGTAGCGGTCTTCCGTTTACAAACACACCGCCGAGCTGGTTCACCTCCCCAAAGGCTGGTTCTGGTTAAAAAAAAAAAAAAAAAAAAAGGAAACAAAATACGTTACATGTTTATGCGCTGATCGAAGCCCAGAATGTGTTCAAAGTTGTTAGTTTTGCACTGCGAAAAGCAAATGGTCAAATCTAAGGTGTCATTAAGCCTTAAATAGAGGCCTTAAATTTCCAACCTAACCACGACTTGTGTAAGGTATAGAGCAGTCCCATCCCCACCTTTATTTTGCATCACATCATAGCCGACGCTAAAAGATCGGTGTACAGCTTCATTTCACATGGACTAATGCGGGGGTGTTTACTAATACACGTCCTTTACACATTCTGTAACAAATTTTAACACTGTTTATAATTATCAGTATGATATGTATGCCCGGATCAAGCACATAGTAGCACATTTATATACTACTACTCCCGCCCTCGGAGGAACACTAAACAAGTGAGCGTGTGAATAGTTCAACGGCAAAACGCCATTTTACAGCTACTGTGAAAGTGAATGCAGTTTCGGCTTTCATGCGATCTAAAACCTCCATCTCATGACACTAATCTTGGACGGACTGTTTACAGAGGCTCCGTATCCAGGAGGGGAAAAAAAGACACACTCTGGTTCTTACCCATTGCTTGTACGCCTCTGATGACAAACAGAAAGTCCAACAGTGATGTCCCGTGAACAGCTTCGGGTCCAGTTTAGGTCTCTCTATAGGCCTGCAGTCAAAGCTGGGAAAAATCGATCGACTGACGCTGATGCGATAACGACGGAGACAAATTCACGTTGTGTTTCCTGATGGGAAGGAGGACAGGCTTACATTTCAATCCGCGGCTATGATGGGACGGCCTTCGAAACTTTTCTCCAAAGCGAGCACAAGTCCTCCAATCACCGCTCGTCTTTTCATTACACTGTTCAGCTATTGGTTGAAGAGGTTTGACATGACAAACCGGAGAGTTTCCTCTTTTTCACCTGGAAATAATGCAGCGTTTCAAATGTATTTATTTAGATACTTCAGAATTGTAAGAGCTGTAATTCTGTTCTTAGAAGCATGTTTAAAGATGACATAAATTATACAGAGACTGAAAGAATAAAAAAAAAAAAGGTGACACACAGGAACATCAATACTGAGTTTTCAAAACGAGAAATTTGGCATTTGTCTCTAGGATTGACTTTCATCCAAATCATAGAAGAACTGCACTAAAAGTTATCGAACTTTAGTTTAATAAAACAGCGCTATAAAACCCCTGAACAATAACTGCGACCTGTCAGTATTCTCTATAGATTAAGTTTAAGAAAGTTTTATCTGAAGCTGTACATTTTCACCTTAGACACGACTGACAGAATTGTGTTTTTGTTAGTTATTGTTAAGCAAAAATAAATATTTCTATTTCTATTGATTTATTTATTTATGAGGCTATTAAAATATGAAACCATGTTCCTGCATCTAACAAAGTTAGACAGTTGTTCTTTCATGTAATGCAAATGCAGTGTTCTTTTTTTCTGTTTGACAGCCTATTGTTTGTTTCCTGTTTTGATCACTGTCTTTGTTTCCTGTTTTGATTAGTTCCACTGTTTTTCTTTCGGACAGATCATGGAGCAGTGTAGAGGTCTTTCTGAGGCCCTGGTGTCAGGTGTAGGAGGCTATTGTCCGCTTGCACTTCGGTCTATTTGAACAGTCTAACAGTCTTTGCATAGGGAGCCTAAGATGCTCGTGTGTCATTTATATCACTGTTTACCCAAGCGAACATTTTCACGGGTTTCTATCGCTTTTCATTTGCTCTTTTCCGTCTAAGCTTGTCTTTCTCTGCTACACGGGTCACTTTACAATCTAGTGGGCACAGACAGGGCCACATTAACTTATCTGAGTCTTCTTCAGTGGTTTTAAACGACTAAATTTGCTTGTTATTAAATGTATTTGCCCCCCCCCAGATATCTGTTTTATTGCGCTAAATGAAAAGTTATATCCATCACTTGGTGTGCGTTCAAAATAGTTTGAAGCGTTTCACTCTGAGAACTGCTGAGGGGAAACACAATACGCTGTGTGTTCGTGTAGGTTGGCCAATTTTCACATTTTATTTTGTTCTTCTAAAATGAGTGAAATAACAATATCCCGAGTAGGAAGATTAGACCTGTCTTACACTGTCGCTTTATGAGAGCCGGCACACCTCAAGATAGAAATAAACATGAGACACAATAATTTAGTTATTTAAATTACACTAATAGGCCACTGAAGAGCTTCTAAAAGGTCTTAGTTTTTTAAACGTTTGTGTTATTATAGAAATTGATTTGCATGAATAGTTAAGGGAAATTAAAGCTGCAGCCACCGAAGCGCATGAGAGAGACAGTCAGCTGTTTCTTCGTTTTTAGGCTTTTCAGGAAGCTTTTACATTAAAACAATGATGTTTTTCCTCTTATTTGAAAATACACGAAATACAAATGTCAATCGCACGTAGGCGATTATTATTATTATTATTATTATTATTATTATTGTTGTTGTTGTTGTTGTTGTTGTTGCTGTTGCTGCTAAATATACAGTGATATATTACAATGATAAATGTGAAAAAGTTTCTATACGAATTATCTAAACAACGTGCATTAGCTTAAAATGTATCTACTTACAGATAATACACGGACACATATGGAAACAAATTCAGCGCGCATGATGTCAGTACATCATCCGAGAGGCTACTATTGGTGATTCAGCTTGCATTCTCGGTCGCAGGGCTGCAATGTGTCGGTGTACAGTTTATACCCACTGTAAGTGTGATCATCAAACACCAGAACAGCACCAGTTCTTGCTCACTTTGTTCGTATTAGCACAATAAGAGTAATAAGAGAAAGCTTAGCATAATGAGGCATCAGATGCTACCAGATATACAAATGTCAAGAGTGATTTCGTAAATAATTCGCCTACATCCTCGGAATGAGTTGTGTTCTAAATCTATTGAGATAACAATTACACGTGCGTGTTGATGTGAACAGGAAAGTGATTTGATGCGGCGTGGAGGCGAGTTTACACATTTACAACTCAAGCCTGCAGTGTAGTGAGCAGATTAAAGAGACTAAATTGTCAGGTTGCTATTGGCGGAGTGATATGATTATTCATCTTTAAAAAATGTTTAACAGCCACTAAGCCAATAATAACAAACTTGAACGTAATAACATAATAATAGCAATTTAGCTAGTAATATGGTATCTTATTGAGATGTGTGACCTGCTTTCTTATTTATTTATAGCCCTACAGTCTCTACTCTTCCTGGAGCATTGAATGGAAATGTGTCTACAATAAAACAACCTGTGTTCTGTACGACAAGGCTTTATCAGAACTATAAGTTTGAGTTTATCGACTTCACTACTGCAGTTCATTTATCACACTGAATTAAGTTTAAAGAATCGGATTTTTTATTTTTTTTTTTTACTTCTAACGATGATTTTCTAGTTTATTTCCCAGACCACTGTTCATAAACAGCGGAATCGATGATACCAGCATGATGCTTCACGAACAGCTAATTTTATTTAAAATATTTTCTCTTCTGTCTGGTGAATAGCATCAGAAGTCACACTTCTGTGACAGCGTTTATTTAACACGAGCGACCCGAGAGAGAGAAGCAAAGCTCTATAGAAAGTCCATCAGCACTTAACGCACTTCAGGGCGTTTTCCTAAGAACAGAGAGAATTACAGCAGGAGCCTAAACTCTATAAGGTCATTATTATTATTATTATTATTATTATTATTATTATTATTATTATTATTATTATTGTTGTTATTATTATTATTATTATTATTATTATTAT
>JAODTV010000003.1:31577660-31596795 GCA_025399955.1 Galeichthys feliceps
GGGGGTGTTAGAAACAAACTTTTACGTGCACAAAGGCTTTACTTTTGCGCTTGAGAGTTTGCACTTGTGCAAAGAGCTTGGTAAACTTTCTGACACGCGTTGCACAAGTCCACTGTAATCCATTAATCAGCAGTGTCAGAAGTGCATGCAAACCTAGCAATGAATTACAGGCAAATCTTTTTTTTTTTTTTTTTTTTTTTAAGATATCAGGTACGCCTATGTACCAGATCAAAAATGCTTGACTGAGGAACATCTTATATTTTTATTCACACTACGTCCTTTATTTATTTCACGACCCGTGTTCTAAAATGATAAAGCATTTTAAAACCCACGACATTAATGATGAAACAACGCTCACTGTCATTTGTTTCTCATTAACTATAAGTGCTATAACAACCCACCACTTGGAAGATAACGAACAGCCTGTTGAATGAGCTTTTACATGCATAATTAATAATTTCGTGTAGACTTGGAAGCTGGTGGAGATGCAGAGCAGAAGATAGCGAAGATAGCGACCCAGCTCCCATTCAAAACCATGACAACACGGAACAAGCCCGGATTTATTCCAGAGAGCTAAAGGACATTGTGCAGGGGCGTCAATCAAGCATTATTCAAGCACTGAACAAATGCAAAATCTTGACTGGAACAAATGCTTCCAACGGGTCTCGGACGCGGGGCTACATTTCCCTCTTTTGTTCCCAGTCGCTGGTTGGCATGTATTTGTGTTCCCTTTTTTCCTCCGTCCGACCACCCAGGACGACCAGAAGAGGAGGGATATACACGCTCATACTGGGAGGAAAGTGTACATAGGCTCTCGGCCAGGTACCCTATGAAACTACGTCCGAAACGACGAATTAAATTCTATCGTGGCATGCATTTTATTACTTTTTAGTCTCCTGATCTTACTTTCTGATTTTGGTAGCATTTCAACTTGGACGGCTGTCTCTGTATAAAATTATTGCAGTCACTGTTAGATTTCATGCCATTGAATCGAGATGAACAATTTACCAAAAAAAAGTTTAAAAAACGGAACTTAATCATGTGTGCAGAAAAAAACTTTGCTTTAACAATATAGGCCCTATCTTACACCAGCACCAAATACACGTCTTCCATTTATATAGTCCATGTGCGATAATTTTACAAAAAATAAACAAAACGATCAACATCCCTTTAGTACTTAACTCTGCCCCAGTGCCAAAAAGAAATAATAGCAAAAAACATTGACTGAAACATCCGAGACACTTCCTGTCTCAACTGCGAGCTTTTATTTAAAATAATTCAATTGTTACTACAACAAACAACAACAACAACAACAACAACAACAAACGTAGCAATGCTAAAACCAAGTCCAAGTTGTCCTAATTTAAATCACATGTGATGCACAAAAACACAGGGTAAGATATATTAGATATATTAGATATAAAATATAATAGTCCTACTTGGACAAGTGCACTTGTTGGGATTTGGCATTAATACTAATAAAACTGTATGATAAACACTACGCCATTTTGCATTGTTTGGAAATAAACAGTCCCGTTTTAAAAAGAGCTATTTCAAACAAATGCTTAAATTGCACTTTTGTCATACTCTTTAGGACGATAAGCAGATTAGGACGCAGCCCGTCGTTCGGAAAACAGTCCACTGACTGCCTCGTACACTTTCTCTGCTGAAGTGAGGGACTCGACCAATTTTTAGCACCTTCTTTTATCAGCTTTAACCCACACCACAATGAATTAAATAGTTAATAAACGGACGCTTGCAAATTTACCTCATTGCTCTGAATCTTTGTCTGGATATAGGATTTAAAGTCCCTTATACAGTAAGGTCAGATAAACTGTCATCATTCGAAAATGAGTTACTTTATCGACCATTTCTAAAAACAATCCTCATTTTAAATGGTGAAACATCCGGATTTATAGACAACTTTCTATAGTCAATTCTGGTATCAATGCTCATGGTTTTACATTTCTTATGCTTTATGCCCCTCTTCTCTTAATTAATTCCCTATTTAAGTTTTTTTATTTTTAAAAATTCAGAATTTTGTTTCATAATCCGAAAATTATTCACATACAAGCTTAAGTGTACAGTTATCCTCTGTTTATGGTACATTCGATATACAGATGAAGGAATGAAGACAAAAAAAAAACCCACTAGTGGATTACTTTGTATGCAAATATGTGATATGTTATTTGGGCGGGAGAGGGAGGGGATGCTCTCTTGTTGTCACTTGCCACCCAAGACGTGATTCAGCCTCAACAATTACCATTATCTGTGTCCTATTTTCACGACTTGGGCGAATCGGTAATGATGAAGAGGGTTTCCTTCAGTCATTGTGAAAGTAGCGGCCTATTCTTAGCCGGGTTCACACCTACCGTCGCTGGGACTGAAGCACTCGAGTCATTGCAGGTGCTTTGTGGCTGAATGGGGAGGTGGCTACTGTTTAGCTGTGCTAAGTGCTGTTTATATAAACTGAGCCACACCAGTGTACACATTATCACTTGGAGTCGGATCAAGCACCATTCCACGGCTCGTCCTTGGATAAAGAGGTTGAAGACAAACAAATTTATCGAACCTATGTTACCATGGCCGTTCCTGCAAGGCTCAGCTTTACTGTGAGGAGTATTTTGGATTTACCAGAAAATGACAGCGAGAGCGCAGCGCATCTTTTGCCACTGCACTCGCTCTCAGGCTCTCCTTTCTCATCCTGGCCAGACAGCGACAGAGGCCACTGCATGTGTAAGTTATCCCTCTCTCAGAAATAAGGGTAACAAAGTACACTTTCCATTATCGCTGAGGTGGTTCCATATTTTCCCATGTTAGCTTTTATCCAGCTTTTATCTATTTAAGTTTTACTACTTTATTTATTAATTATCAAGGGCACATGATTAGTATCTTAAGTGTGTGGTGTACCTTTCATAGCTGGTGTAGTTTCCAGTGTGTATATATTTATGAATATATGAATGTGAGAGAGAGAGAGAGAGAGAGAGAGAGAGACCGAAAGGGATGTTTATCGTTTTGTTTTGTTTTTTGTAATATCATTGCATATTCATTGGTGATATAAATGGAACACGTATATTTGGTGGTGGTGCAACAGGGCCTTTATTGGGCAAATTGGGCCTATATTGTTAAAGCAAACTTCTTTCTGCACACATGATTAAGTTCCACTTTGGTATTTTTCAGCCTCGGATGAGAGCAATCTGGAGGCGTCCCCTGACTCCACAGGGACTCTCCCTGCTGAGGCAGATCAGGAGAAGAAGAAGAAACGGCGTGTGTTGTTCTCCAAGGCCCAGACCTATGAGCTGGAGAGACGCTTCCGGCAGCAACGCTACCTGTCTGCTCAGGAGCGCGAGCAGCTAGCGCACTTCCTCCGCCTCACCCCAACACAGGTCAAGATCTGGTTTCAGAACCACAGGTATAAGATGAAGCGAGCGCGGGTCGAGTGTGTCCAGGATTGTGGTCCTCCTCCGGTGCTGCGCAGGGTCGTGGTGCCGATTCTAGTGCGGGACGGTAAACCATATCAAAGGTGCATTGGCGAGAAAGAAAAGGGAGGCTACGTGGTTCCTCCATCATCCTGCGGTCCCCGAGGGTTCCAGCCTTTTCAGCCATCATCTTTTGCGCTTCTACCGCAGTATCAGCACTTTACAAACCCAACAGCCTCCACACACCCTTTCATTTGGTGAGACCATCCATGGTGGACTGAGGATGACGCATGGATGAACATACTGTACGTGCTCTTATTTACACGTGTAGTGTACACAGTAACTAAGTAAATGCAATTTGCACATATTTTATTTTATATTTAGAAATAGTTGTGTTTTCTGCTCTGACGTGATTTGTGAATTCTTTGCAACGATTATGACACACAACTACAGTATAAGATGGCTAATATTGCCTTTGTTTTAAACCAAATGTATATATGGTAGTTAAGAATTTTAAACACACACACACACATATATATAAATAATTTTTATATGGGCTGGACAAAAGGACGTGTTGCATAGACAACTGGATTTTTTTTTTTAACAAAACGGGTTGCATGAATTTACAGCATTAAAACTGAAAGTTGATGTTCCTTTTCTCAACATTGTACAAACTATTAATCTATTAAATAAAGTTTGTTGGTTTAATTGCTGTCTTTGTTTGCTATTATGTGGCTGTATTGGAGGTTTAAAACCTGATATGTAATTGGAGTATTACAATAAAAAATTATTCTAATGTAAAATGATGTGGTTTGACGAGTGTTGCCTATACCACCTCTTCCTGTATGCCTTAGTATAGGCCTAGTTTGGACTCATTTTGGTAATCATTTTGTTAATCCGAGACGTTGTTGGTAGGCTATTGCTATGAATGCATTCAGATGTTACTTATAGGAGCATATTAGCGCTCAACAAGACATTTGAGCCTTTTATAATGTTAAGACGTTATCTTCAATCCAGGAGAGCAGAGATATACAAACTTCAAACGAATACTCAGCATAATAATAGTGAGTAAACACAGGATTAGGCCTGGATGTGTATTGGTTTGACACTCTTCTGCCCCGGCGGTGCTTTTGAGACATCTTTATAGGAATTCAGTGAATTCAGTGTTCAGAGTTCAGTGTTTATTACAGTATTAATATAAACGAATGGAATATTGTGTGTATCAGCCTAAGAGTTGTCATAATCTTCCACGTGTATTGAAGGTAAAGTGGAATGACCGACAGGGAAAGTTTATTTATTATAGTAAAATGCTCTGCTGTCATGGATGAGCTGTGATTTCTCATGCATCCACGACCCCCGAGCTCATCCTAATTCCCAGGACACATCATTGGTGTCACCTGGCCCTTTGTCCCTCTCTCTGGTCCATATGGAGGACAGTGACTGAAGCTGTCTCGGTCTACATCTCCCCTCCAACACTTTGCATGTCTGACTCTGAATGGACTATTGTGTACCATCCAAATGGACCTAGACAAAATCCTCAGTGCCTTAGTTCTTGTGATGTTTAATCAGTCCCTGGTGACAAATTTATGGGGTTTAACAACACAATAGTGTTTTAGGCTGCAGCCACAAAGCCAAGCTTTTAGAGATTTCTACCGTTTTACTGAAAAACTGGAGGGAAAGAACATCTCTCTTTACAACTTATGCATATTTACTAACCTTTCCTTCAATATACAACTGACTGATGTCTTCATATAGACAAAGCTATAAAAATAGCCGTCGGTTGGAATTATAAGTTAAAAGAAGGCTTGGAAAGTTTAGCAATAAAGCTATTATTGAGGGGAAACGACTAGAAATGTTATATATTTGATTACATTATAATTTATAGTTTATGTGCTTAACAATCAATAAACAGTTTCACCCAAACAAGAAGACTGCAGATTTTTCCATGTACATAATCTTAATAAACCAGAAAAGTACACTAAGAGAAAAATTATTTGTGGATGTTATGTTTTTGCTCCTAGGTCAGATATTCTTGCTAATTCGTTGCCAATCTGTCTCACATGGAGTATATGAGCAAGAGAAAAGTGGCGGTATTGAAATATTAGTTACAAATCCTTAATTCTCTTCGGTAAATAAATGTAGCCTTCGTATTTTACCATGTGTATTATTATTATTATTATTATTATTATTATTATTATTATTATTATTTTTTTTTTTTTTTTTTTAAAGTCCGTTCTGAAGTAGGCTTATAAACAGTGGTCATACTGAAAGTATTCAGTAGCCAAATTTATGAGCCATGCCACTGAGTTCCTCTTGAGGGCAGCATCCCTCAAGTCTACTTTCGATACTAACTAACTAAGAAAGAAAGAAAGAAAGAAAGAAAGAAACAGGCGATGGATTGGATAGAACTAAACGTGAAATACTGCATTAACAATTTTAATTTGCTCATGTCTCACAGCTTCATCACTTGGTTGTTTCCTTAAAAACTAACCGTCATCTTGCATCAAAGTGTTTTCAGTTTTTATGTATATTTATCTTTCATGAAGATTTATTTCAATACAATTTTTAAAATATTTGATTTTATTTGTCTTACATAATGACATAATATGATCAACAAGATGAGTGACATGCATAGCTCTCTCTCTCTCTCTCTCTCTCTCTCTCACACACACACACACACACACACCAGTCAAATCATCAGTGAAAATGCTGATAATGCCCACTAGGTGTCAGACCTGTACTATGGTGTTTCGTGTGCAGGCTCCAGCGCTCACAAATACACACCACTGGACCGCAAATAGTTTTCAGTTGCCAGTTAGAACAGTAGACTACGACTGTCACATCAGCTTCGTCCATGACCAGACTGAAGGAGACGTTCACATTTAATGTTCTCAATTTCAAATCGGAGTGTAATGAAATAGCGTAGTGCTTATTTGGTCTTAATACATTTGGACGAGATCAATGTAAGTACGACATCAATTTGTAGTCTGAATACATGAGAAACAGCGAGATACACGATTTCAGAATGTAACTTAAGCTTAAATATCGCTTGAAATATTAGCATTTTTGTTCCAAAGAACAAGTGAAGGCTTTCTGTCTAATTACCGCTAATTGACCATGATAGCCGTGCTCCAGCGCAGAGGAGCAGGCCTCATTTAGATAATTAAGAGAGCCTTTTGAAAACCGGATTAAGGAGGCCGAAGACTTCGGAGGAAGCATGTTATGATTCTAATTGTCATAATTGCGTGTGCGAAGTACACTTAATTATCACTGTCAGGTGTGCAAGGTGCGCTCACCTGCTTCTGCACCGATGAGATAAATTAACCGCTGCATATTGCTGAGGATTAAGTGCATTAAAATTGCCATTCGTTTATATGGGGTGCTGATAAAAACTCTAGTAAAGGAAGGTGTACACACATTCAGTAAAGTTAAATATCACAGTGAAATGTAACATTCAGAGTGCTCTTTATGTTTCCATACTGAAATTCAGAAAGCAGAAAGAGGTTTTTTCCCATTTGAGATGTGGCCACCAGAAGACGCTGTCTATCCTCGAGACAAACTGTGTGTGTGTACTTGCTACATATTGAGGACCGTATTTATTTATTTATTTGCCAACAGAGTTAAGACATTTTTGGGAAGTGAGGACATTTTGGCTCCTCCTGGTTTTGAAGGGGCTGTTTGAGGGTAAATACTTAGTTTTAGGGTTCAGGTTAGAATTAGGTTTACAGTTGGGATTAGGGTAAGGGTTGGGGTTGGGCATAGGTGTGATGGTTAAGGTTAGGGTAAGGGGTTAGGGAATGCATTAAGTCAGTGAGTGTCACCACAAAGACAGAAGTAGCCTACAAGAAAGTGTGTGTGTGTGTGTGTGTGTGTGTACGTACGTACAAGTGTTAGTATTTACAGATTAATATGTGTTTTTCTCATGTCTTACTAGGTTTTTTGAGATTATAGATGAAACCGATGAAAAATTAATTATTACAAATCTCTGCAAGACGATTTATTTATTATTTACTACAAACATGTATTTCTTTCTTCTTTTAAAACGGTTGCATATTTTAAATTGGAAATATTTATAAGCTAGACTTATTAGTTCCTCTTATTCACTCAGACTTGCATTGTGCGTCTATTCAGAAATATAAAGCAATTTTAGTCTCCTGCGAATACCACCTGCTGAAATCATAACCACGATGTATAAAACTGATTGGTGTATAACTGAACTCTGGAATTCTTACCAACGTTAAAGGCTTCAAATCAGGATTTAATAATTTAAGAATAATCCGGTTTGCCGCAATTCCAAAAGTCCTGCAATGACATATGTAAATATGCATTTAAAATGACATAACTACAATTAAAAATAAACGTATCATTTAATATAACTTGCAATTTATACTCTTATGACCATAAATGCAGTGGCTATAATAATAATAGTAATAATAGTAATAATAATAATAATAATGATAATAATAATAATGATAATAATAATAATAATGATTTATTATTATTATTATTATTATTATTACTACTACTACTACTACTACTAGTAGTAGTTCCCTTTTTTTTTTAACTAGTATCGTTATAAAACTATTAACGTTATTATTAAACGCTCTATCAACGCTACTAGCAATCCCAAACGTGATTGTTTCTAACCCGAAAAGAAGAGACATGGAATTAAGCGCACAACTGAGTTGACAGCTGGTTAGGCTACCTACTTGAGCACCGTTAACTTTACCTGAGAGGCTCTCCTCCTCCTCCTCCTCCTCCTGAGTACGGTTGTTTCGGTTGTTTAGGACTGTCTGTCTGTAACAAGTGGATGAAAATTTAAACGGCACACTGCTCACATCCAATAATATCAAACAGGAAAGAAGTTAATCATTCACGCAGCCTCTTACTCCGCGCATATGTATTTATTTATTTATCACTCGGCGTTCCTTCCTCGTTGCAAGGGCACTTTTGCAAGTCTAAGCGCGATGGGTCATAATGTAAACACGTCTGCAATCACTAGAGGCCTCTTGTGGCCATTAAAAGTCAGGAGTTCAACTCGAGTTTTTTTAGGGACTGAGTGCTTCTCGAAGATTCAAGCCCTCATACTCGCTCTCATTAAGTGGCCCTCATAAACATCACTCTGAAATGTCCACTTTTTATCCATATCTTTGTGCGCCTAACAGCAGTATTATAACTCGAGCGGGCATTTAATGCACAATGAACTTTACACATCGATGCAGTTCCACGAGCAAGTTTATTTATTTTTTTTTTATTTTTTTTTAACGTTGTGTGGCAGTTTACGACAGGAATTATGCGCTGGTGTACAGATGACAGCATTGATTTGTATTGTTGCCTTAGCTGCTGATGCCCCGCCTCTGACGGTAGCCTTAAACCTGGCACCCAGCTAAAACAAACGAAAGTCAGTCTCGAGCTCCCACTCAAGCCAATTAAGGCGGACTTCACGCGCCCTCTTACGTGTCTATCTCGCTGTGTCGACGCTGAAGCAACAGGAACAGAGGAGCTGGCCAAAAAAAGAGGAGAAGTAGAAGAAGAAGAAGAAGAAGAAGAAGAAGAAGAAGGAGGAAGACAGGTTCCTTTGCCTTCTGATTTCTCCAACACAGAACAATGTCGATGAGTCCTAAGCATACAACTCCTTTTTCTGTATCCGATATCTTAAGTCCTCTTGAGGAAAGCTACAAAAAAGTAAGTATGGAGGGAAACAGTTTGGGGGCTCCTCTTGCTTCGTACCGGCAACCGCAGGTCACACAGTCTGCGATGCAGCAGCATCACATGGGCCACAACGGAGCCGCTGTGCCCGCTGCCTACCACATGACAGCCACAGGAGTGCCACAGCTGTCCCACACGGCTATGGGAGGCTACTGCAACGGTAATCTAGGCAACATGAGCGACCTGCCGGCTTATCAGGACGGCATGAGGGGCAGCACGACAGCCACAAGCTGGTACGGAGCAAACCCTGACCCGCGATTTTCTACCAGTAAGTGAACTTGCTAGTGCTTTTTCATAAGGCGCAAGTGGCACGTTTACTGACTGCGGTGAAACGCGTTGCCTTTTTACGTCTAATGTTTTCGTTTATTTATTTTGCCTGTATGTTTAGTTGGGTTATTTTGCTTATCGAAACAAATTTCTTACACATCCCACATGTTTAAAAAATATAGGCAGCATTTACTATGCGCATGCAGTGTTTATATGCATTGGTTTAACACGAGGATGCACGGCACGAAGTTTGTTTTAGAAATGGATTGTGGAAACCCAACAAAGACATGAAGGGACTTTCAG
Source organism: Galeichthys feliceps (assembly GCA_025399955.1). Classification (NCBI taxonomy): domain Eukaryota; kingdom Metazoa; phylum Chordata; class Actinopteri; order Siluriformes; family Ariidae; genus Galeichthys; species Galeichthys feliceps. The sequence continues at coordinate 31,587,359 of JAODTV010000003.1, forward strand.
TAACCCTCTTTTAGGCATGTAAAAGGAAATATATTGCACACACACATAATGCATGTTTATTAGCGTGTATGGAGTTACCATACAAATCAACTATAGCTTATTATTATTATTATTATTATTATTATTATTATTATTATTATTATTGTTTTTTTTGTGTGATAAATATTATAACTAATGAAGATTCTCCACTTGCAGTCTCTCGCTTCATGGGCTCCTCTTCCGGCATGAACATGAGCAGTCTTGGCTCCTTGGCAGATGTGGGTAAAGGCATGGGATCCCTGAGCAGCGCGCCGAGGAGAAAGAGGCGCGTGCTCTTCTCACAGGCGCAGGTCTACGAGCTTGAGCGCCGCTTCAAGCAGCAGAAGTACCTCTCGGCGCCGGAAAGGGAGCACCTAGCCAGCATGATCCACTTGACCCCGACCCAGGTGAAAATCTGGTTCCAGAATCACCGCTACAAAATGAAAAGGCAGGCCAAAGACAAAGTGTCCCAGCAGCAGATGCAACAAGAGAGCGCTTCTTGCCAGCAGCAGCAGTCTCCTCGGCGGGTAGCCGTGCCCGTGTTAGTGAAGGACGGCAAGCCGTGCCAAGGCGGCGGCCACACTCCTACTAGCGCGGCACAAAACCATCATCATCAGAGCGCCAACGTCATGCTCATGGCTAACAATAGCGCAATGGGCCAGCATCCGAGTCAGCAGGTAGGCAGCGCGGGCCAGTCACCAGATTTGGGCCAGCACGGTACCAGTCCCTCTTCCCTCCAGACTCAGGTGACCGGTCTGTCACACCTGAACTCCTCTGGCGCTGACTACGGCACGGCCTTGCCCTGTTCCGCTCTGCTGTACGGCAGGACGTGGTGACGACAGGACAGAGCGCACACGGATAGACAATATCTGTAGGCTATTAGACCTCGACGTCTGCTTTGACCGAGTCAACAGCAACACAAACAAACAAACAAACAAAAACAAACAAACAAACAAAAAAGAAACACTCTGTAACCGGTTTGAACAGTTCGGCTTGTTGTTACTTTTTGTCCTCCGTCCTCTCAAAATCCAGACTGGAAGGGTGGAGGGGAAAATGATTGATCAATACAGAATGAGAAAAATAGCCTTTTCCCCAGTCTTTTATTATGAGGATGTGCGTCCAAAGATGGCGAAGAAGATGGAATTATTTATATAGCTTTTAAGCGGAGACAATATATAAAAATCACATCATCCCGACGGATGAAATAAAAAGCCTCAGTTGGCACTTTAAGACGCCGCCTCACATTTTGACTGCTACAGTACATTCCTGATTCTTATAGATTGCAATGTAAGCCGTAGCTTGTACTGTACATTCCTGTAAACGGTTTGGATTTAATACATAGTTTTTAGCTATATGTATATGTATCAAATTTTTTATCGATATTGAGGGTTATATGTTATTTGAGTTCCACTGGTATTTGTACGTTTCATTTCTTTGTAACTTATAGATATTTGACTTAAGCGCAGTCAAACAATCATATTAATAAATTATGGTAAATGATACACATTTTATTATAATTGGTTGCAAGAATTAATATGGTGTCATCTAACCGAATTAAACTTACTTTTTTCATACATTTTGATAGCGTTTGTTGATAAAGAAAACTTTTAATTACACCTAAATATAGCAGTGAGAATAAATAGGTTATGCTTTCTGCAACAGCGAATTATTTTGTAATACGCAGACGACCAGGACTAATTTACTGCAGTGATTTTATGCTATTTTTCCAAACGTTACCTGAGGTGTTTTTTTTTTTGTATTTATTTTTTGAGAGAGAGAGAGAGAGATGAAAAAGAACTTGAAGTAGGCCTGATATAATCTACCGACCCACATGAACATGAAGTGGCGATAAAAAGGTATATGTTTAGCGTAATTTACACCAAAATTCAGTTGTAATAGTTTAGAGCCGTTCTCACAGGAATAATACGACATGTAATCGCCATTTTAATTCCAACTTCCCATGCGCCCCACAAAACACCGGACAACATTTGATATTCGAACATTTTTAGAGAGAGACAGAAAAAAACAAGAGAATTAGGTCAAAACACCATAAAAACTTGAGGTAGGCCTATCAGCTGTGGATTGACTCTTAGTGCAAACAGGAGGTGACCATAAGAGTGTATACTGTTTTAGTCAACTTTTACCCTGAAGTGTAGTAATCATTAAGAGTCATTCCTTACAGGAAAATACAATAGGCTAAAGCTCATTCGCAGTATTGAATGCGGCCTTCCATGTAGCCCACAAAAACGGCGCACACCATTTCATTTTCGTCAACCTTGAGATTTTAAAACCCTGGAAATGTTGCTTGTTGCTTGTAAAGTAAACCAAAAGCCAGGCCTTTGTAAAGTCGGCGCCTTTTTTGAGGTTTCTTTTTTTCGCGGCTGTGTGAGTCAGTGAAGGTGATGTGTGCGCACATCAAACAAACGCTCTCGAAAGCAAGCTTATCAATCAGATCCCTGGCCAAACAAACCAGAGTTCACCCAAAGAACCGTGCGACACAATAGACAGCGAATTATCAGAACAGCCTCTGTCTATATGCGTGTGGATCCAATGCTCCACTTGTTTACGTAATGATAAAGTTTATAAACATCACCGGAGGCCAGAGGGTGGACATTAAACGGAGGACCGGAGGGGAATGTAAAAGGTCTTCGTGTGCACTGTTAAGTTTGAAGGAACAACTCAAAATAATAAGCTAATCTAAACGATTGGGAACTACTCATGTGGCTGATAGAAAATCAAACCCAAAATAACAGATTAGCGAGCAATAAAGTCCAAACTCCAGCCCGTATTGTGCACCACTGACATTGCATGTCGTAGTAAATATTTCCTTAAGACAGGTGCCATTGACAGGAACATCTGACATTGCGAGCAGAGTTGCTTTCCCTGTTTTGCACACTGAATGTTAAAGACACTTGTTCAATTCGAATTATTAATTGAGAAAAGAAAGCTCTTCCCTGAACAGAATATTTTATTTAACTTGAAAATCTTTACTTACAGTAAAACTCGTTTCGAGTAACCTTAAGATCATTATTTTTTATTCTAAGTTTTAGCAGTTAAATTTGAACAGTTATAATGTTGTGAAATGTTGTGGTTTTTATTGTTTATGTAATAACTTCTTTAGTATATGCCAATGCATTTTGATTTTGTTAAATGCTAACAGTTCCACATCTTCAAATTTTGATCAAATTAAATAGAGAGCTGATAAATGCTAATTCCCTAAATGGGTTCTGTATTAGATGTAACCGAAGTTGTTTATGTGTAGTTTGCTAATGGGCTTTTCCCCATTCCGTGCACCCATTTTGACTGAATGGTTTCAGGTGTTTGTTCCACCTGGGTGCTTGTTTGTTGACAGATTATTCTGGCTGCATATAAATGGGTTCTGGAGAAGTTAATGCCTCTAGCTCTTTTTACATGGATTTATCTATCGCTTTAAACTCTGTACCCCAAACCCTGTAGAGCTTCTTTCTGGTTTGAGGAAGCTCAACATAAATACACTGTCCAGATTTACATGGTAATAATATTAAACTTCCTGCGAAGTGTCTCATTCTAACTCTATATATAAATATTTGTATTTTGTTCTAAATTAATCAGCGGCCCTCATCAAGATTTATGATGGACAGATAGGTCCAGCTACATGGGCTGCGGGTCGCATTGTTTAAGGAGCCTATGATTGTAATCGCGCACTTCTTTTGGAGGATGAGTCGTTAAATCAGCGACTGTCTTTATATCATCCGTTCATTCTAACGTTTAAGTCTAAAATTATATTGCCATAGCCCTTCAGTTATAGCAACGTTTACTTCATTATCCTTAACGTCCACCTGCTATTGGCTGAGTCACTGTGAGCTACAAAGTGCACTACCAAAATTAGGAGGAAAACAATCTCTAAAAATACATCGGTATCACCGAAGGCACATTTTCGCTTACATCAGGAATTTTACATCCGATCCCACGTGTCTTGAGAACCGTTTAAATTCGTTATACGAGTGGATCGAGTTGATCTCCTTTGGAAATATAAGCAAAGGACATTCCTGGGCGTTTGTTGGATGGCGTCAGATATTCCACAGCATGTGACTGAAAACTGACTGGCGTCCAATTAATTCACTCTTTTAAATCGAGTAGCTAACCAAACAATACAAAACATTCTCTTCGACTCCGTGTTCCCTTTTAATCTTCGTGCAACCATTTTCAACAGCAATCTTGATGCGCCAAGAGATTCTATTAAGTTCTGTTAGATAGTTTTTTGTCGAATCCACCGTGAAAGACTACAGATTAAATTTACATGTCTGAGACTTGGTGTGTGGTCTTTGTGTGGAGTTTATGTGAAGCGTGTGTGCTCTCGTCGCTGTCTTTCAGCATATACGTTGCACAGCTACGGACAGCTACGGACAGTCCTCACTGTATTATGAGCAAAGGTCTCGGTTACTGCCATCAATTAGACCGTAATCCTAATGTAATCAGAAAAGAGCTAGGGTGTGTTGGGGTCTGCGTCTCTGCTTTATTTAGAATGACACAATCTAGGTCAGCGGAAATAAGACATTTGTACCGATACTCATCATTTTAGCAATTAGATTACAATATTCTCTGAAGTAATTATAGACCACCCACTTGAGGATTGCGGCTAAACGAGGTTTTTTTTTTCAATGGAGAAATTTAGAGGTATTTTAATATAGGCTATACCCGAGATCTTGTGGTAAGCTTGCACGATTCTGTTCAGATCATAAGGGGTGAGAGTGCTGAAATTCCCATTAGATTATTGTGTATACTATATATTACTTCGGCTCATTTTATTTTTCTTTATTATGTTTGATGTTCAATAATTTATAACATTGTCTTAAAATGGACATTTTGATTTCTGATTTATAACGTCAGTATTGTTGGATGTGTTTTAATAATTTTAATTTTGCCACAGAATCTGCGGTTGGTTAATGCCGGTTTATTTGTTTGTTTGTTTGTCTTCTATATCTGTTTTATGACTGTAAACAAATCAACATATTTCTATCAACATGGGAAAACGCTAATCGTTGCGGGAAAAGATCATCCATAGACTATAATTCGTTTATATACGTTATAATACGTTTGATGTTCAATTTCTTAAGTGAGAGGTCATTTTGGACGCAGGAATTTTGGGCGCTGTCCATGGTTCTGAAATATTCCAACTTAACAGTCACAGGAGAGCAAAAGGTTAAGCATGATTCATTTCACCACCATCTATTTGCAATCAAATGACAAAAAATCGCAATAACCAATCCTTAAACCTGACTGTAGCTAATATTTGACAATAATACAAACAGCCTTGCACTAATGGTAAGTAGAAGGTCCACAGGTAATTTCACCGATATGCACGCTTGAAGTCATCCATAGAATTAAGTCTTCTGTGAAAACATGCAAAACACTTTTGATGTAATCTAAAAAATGAATAATCAGATTCACTACCAAGGTTCACTGTTACACTACCTGAAATTAAAAGCTTCTTCAGCATTCTTTGAATAATTAAGGGTTCTTATATAAGAACCCCTTCTTAAGAGTTTTACATGGAACACTAAAACTCTGCTGTTGGGTTGGATATAGAACCTTCATCAACTATCCAGACGTTCCATTTATCAAGACGTATATCCAAATAGGTACAATTAGACAATGGTTTGATTATTGCTAGCACCAGGGTTGGATAATCAGAGCTTTCAGACTTCCGGCAGATTGTCTTACCCTGTAAGCAAAACATACACACAAATATAAATGCAAATTTCTAACTGTTTTACTTTGAAATTGATTTCAGTTGTCAGTTATTATCGAAAATAAACAAAACATTTTGGGGGTGTCTAGTGTGGGGCCTGGGGTGGCACTGGCCCCACTGAAATTTGGTTGGCCACCTCGGGTACGCCGTACTGAACATTTATTCATTTCTTAGGTTGTCAGTCGTATGTGTGCATTTGTGTATTTTGTCGTCACAGCTGGATTACATGGATTTATCTATAGCGAAATGTTTTCTCATTCTTAAAGCCATCTGATTCGCAAAATTCAAGCTAAAACTCGCTGAATTTTCCCAGCTGCACAGGCACACATTTCGCCTCGCAGATCTGATGTTCAAACAATCGAACCTTTTGGAGCATTTATATGTTTTCATAAAGCAATACCGCAAGTATTTTGTGCTATTTTGTGTACTTTATTGCTACGACCGTATCAGAAAATGCCTCCCGAATAAATCTACAGGTAGAATTTTAATAGTGGAAATGTGTCAGAAAATGCTTAAAGGTACCGTATTTTGACAGTCTATCTTATTAACAGAAAATGGCTCAACATTAAACTACAGAAAGAACTATTTATAGGCGTACAAAAGTAAACTGCGCATGCGCAGAAACCCTCGGCAGGACGCCTCGATAGGTCGGACAGTACGTCAGAATACCGGTAGAATAAACTTACAGGCATACATTTTATAATTATATGCTGTAATGTGTGTGTGTGTGTGTGTGTGTGTGTGTGTGTGTGTGTGTGTGTGTGTAAACATACATGTGTATTTTATATATATATAAAATACATATAAAATACATAGCTATATATGTATATATATACATTTTTTTTCTTTTTTCCTTAAAGCTATTTATCAAATTCCTAATCGGACACAACATTTTAAACACGGGTCAAAGGGGAAAAAAACACACAAAAAAAGTACCACAAAAGAATCACATTCTCTAAATATCTCTCTTTCCAACAAGGTGAGCAACGTCCTGGCTATAAAAACAAATAGGCCTAAATAAAAACCGGTTAATGTAAAAAAATAAATAGATAAAAAAAAAAAAAAAAAAAAAAAAAAAAAAAAAAAAAAGCTGGGTATTATTGTGGTAACATTGTTACATTCACGGACAATTTAGTAGGCAACTTGAAATATAAAGAATTGACAATGAAGAATTGTCATTAATGGTCATTGACACCGACTTGAAGTACACTGTCACCAACTTATTTAAGAATCACTTGATACTATTTATAGACATCAAATTCGAGCCACACACATACTGTCAGGTCCTTATGAAGTCTGTTCACCCCGAGTCTCTCAGTTGGGTGACGTTACCACATTTTAAAAAAACATCATCATCATTATCATCATCCCTCAGAATCCCTCAGGGTGACGTTATCACATTTTAAAAAAACCAACAAAAAACACCACACTATAGCTCTAGTTATATTCCAAAAGTTGAGCCATCGTTCTGAATGTTGTTTGATTAGTTTGCCAGTATAATCTTAGGTGACTGGCCGTAAAAATAATTACAAATTACCGTGAAGATCGTTATAGTTATTTGGCAGTGGTATGTAATTTCACTCATTTTGTCATTACTACTAAAGTGAAAGTCCAATTTTCGTATTCATCGACGGTCCCCCCATATCCCTTTACATTTAACCTGTCTTGGCTGAGGTGGGTTAATATAGCTCTTAACAACAATCGTCCATACTTTGACTTAATTCAAAGTTCGTCTGATTCTGCACAGTAAACTAACTTCTACGGATTTGCATTATGCTTGATATTCATGACGTTCATTTTTGTCCATTACTTAGAGAAACACTGTAAGCGTTTCATTCACTAGATTGTGTTGTGCTACCTCTTGCATTGGATTTGTAAAAATCTAGATAAAAACTTAAAATACATGAAAGCTGTGTTTTGTTTCGACATCTCTCATTATACCTTGCATTCCAAAATGTACGTGACAAATTGCACAATTACAAATCAACCGCAATCACATCCTTTAGTAAATCTTACTCACAATATATTTACATTAATTGTCCGGCATCTGCTTGTTGAAGCCATTGTACAGTGCATACAAAACGGGTCATTTGTGAAGAGAAATACTTAGCTTGCAAAGCAGAATGCAAGATGCTGTAATACTTGACCTTTCAGTGTAATTGTGGCAGCAATGAAATGCATCGCATTCAGTGCTCCCTGAATGGAGCCTTTTCCATGTGATGAATAAAAAAACCCCCCGCATTTTCATACCTCGCCTTTCTTTATCGCTTTTTGGGTTTTGTTTCTCTCCGGAGAAAATGACTCTTTTAATGACCAGTCCACATATAAAATGGGTTAAACCGCAGTGTAAGTGCTCATAATTTGCACAGACGTTCCCATATGTTTAATATTTTATTTACTTGTTGAGTAGGGACAGAAGTTCACGTGTGACTTCCACACACTTTATTAAATGATAAATCACTTTGAAGACAGTCAAATCTTACTCGCTTTCGAAGTTAGTACTTGGGTACAAACCTTGCGCACTTTGAACTGATTACCAAAAACTTGCCAGTCCATGTTTGGAAGGGGAGATATTTGTGGAATAAATAAAGCCCAAACCTCTGGAAACCAGCTCTTTAGACTCATCAACTCTAACATCGTAAATATGATGTTTTAACAAGAGAAAGGCGGAGCAGAGAAGTGGTACCCCTCCCTGTTCTTATACTGTAGCAGCGGGAATCCTTTGGTGGTCATCGAACCATCACTAACCGTGTGAGGGTCGGGGCTGTCACTAAATGGCGTACATAATCACTCACCCGCTGCTTTTTTCGTCAACTTTTTTGTTGTCTAAACACAGGCAGTTTGCTCCCCTTATTTTCAGTAGTAATAATCATTAAAACGACACGTAGGCTATTCTAAGTGAGGGAAATTAACCTGATTCCTCTAAACGGCGCTTCTGCTCTGTCTGCTAGAGGCTCCTTCAGCTGGGTGACTGTATAAACACTGGCAGGAATGAAACTCTCTCTCTCTCTCTCTCTCTCTCTCTCTCTCTCTCTCTCTCTCTCTCTCTCTAACAGCCAGTGGGTTACATTAATGTCTTGTTATGGTATTTGTGTTACTGTGTGTGCCCACAGAATAGACATTAACGTGAACTTTAACCTTCTGTAACCATGACTCGTTACAGATTTTCAGGTATTGTCTGAGACTCACTCTCATCTAGAAATGTGAGTATAGTGTAACCTTTAAAGCTTTACTCTAAAAAGGTAATCATGTACCTTAAATAATTTTTTAAAACGACACTATAGCCTACCCACATTTCCAGGTCAAAGATACATAACAGAGGCACAAACGAGAAGGGTAGGCTACCACTCCAACCACGAGGAAAGATTAACCTGGTATCTTTTCCTGAGAATGTGGTTACAATTAAGCTTGGCTAATTGAATCTATTTGGATATACAGTATGTCTGAATAATTGATAAAGGGTTTATGCAATCTTGATATGAGTAAAAATCTAAACAAACAAACAAACAAACAAACAAAATAAAGTGTTCATTTGTGTCAGGTGTATTTAAATGAACAGTGCGCATTGTGTTAATGAAACATGCACTGAGAGCTGGCCTGGAGGTTTAATAAGCCCCACACACAAGTCACTAGACTATCAATAGGTCTTGCGCCAAAGTAAATCCGCACGTACCACCTACGTGACGTA
>JAODTV010000003.1:31618123-31623123 GCA_025399955.1 Galeichthys feliceps
CACGATTTCCGGTGGTACTGCTCCGTTTCCTGCGTTGGGGTACGCATCCGCAAGCTCTCTGAAAACGTACCAAATTACGCATGTAACGAACGCAGAAGACGGACGAAATGCTCCGTATGCGTACTTTGCGTAGAGCATAAATGGGCCTTTATGATGGCTTGCTTCACTGGCAGGGACAGCTCTTTGGACTTCTTGTTGAGAGTTAACAGCAACAGATTGCAGATGCAAATGTCACACTTGAAATCAACTCTAGTTTTTTTTTTTTTTATCTGCTTATTTGTAGGGGAAATAATGAGGAAATAACACACCTAGCCATGGGCAGCCAATTGTGCAATTTTGTTTGGTCCTTAAAAAAGGGGGGAACACATAAAAAGTTCTGTAATTCCTACACTGTTTACCAGATTTGGATGAAAATACCCTCAGATTAATGGAGAAAGTGTCAAATTTTGAGAATTATTTAATGTCATTGTCAATATAGTAGTAGATAAAATAACCTTAATTTTGTCAATGGCCAAATATTTATGGACCTGACTTGATATATGTTTGCTCACAATCTACCAGATTGACAGTGGCCATTTGGTCATTTGCTTTCTTCCAAGGAAATGTTCAGCTGTACCAGACTTTTAATTTAGTTTAATTTAGATATTAGAAGTACCAGGATTTTTGTCACGTTTGTGAGAGAAAACATTGTTTGACAAAGAGGAAAAAAAAAAAGATTTTGCCAGGCGAATTAAATGGCTTCTCCAGTCATCTGAACAAAAAATGTTCGTTATTATATATAATGTTGCAATCGACTTTGCTAATTCTTTTGAAAGATACCAACATTTCTTGACTGTATATCTGATTTTAAAAGTGGTTTTTGGAACTGGAATTTAAAATGAGAGGAAAGAGACTGAATTAATTTATGAACGCACTTTTTATATAGGCACCCTTTTTACATCTTAGTATACAGATAGATGGCACTTAATGGAAAAACAATGGCTCAAGACTGTGGTGGTCATTTTTCTGGCATGGTTTCAGTCCACTTGTCCCCTTCCAGGGAAGTGTCACCGCAATGCAGAGTTATTCCCACTTATCACCTTGACAGTGTGATGAAATATTTCTTTCCTGATGGAAGTGGTCTCTTCCAAGATGACGGTTTCCCCATCTACAGGGCATAAAATGAGCCCTAACTGAAGACTATAGTTTCATGAGGATGAAAATGATACAAATCATATGCTATGGCCTTCAGTCACCAGATCTCAGCTCAAATGATCAGCGATGGGAGATTTTGGCCTGACATGTTAGACACCACTCTCCTCCACTACCATCATCAAAACACCAATAGAGAGCATATTGTTTGGTAGAATGGTGTTCATCCCTCAGGTATAGTTCCAGAGACTTGTAGAAGCTGGGGCAAGGTGCATTGAAGCTATTCTGGCAGCTCATGGGACAAAACCTTAAGCTAAGGTCTCACATAGCCGGTTGATCCTTGGGAACTGTGGCTGGGACCTACCATGGCCATTCCAGCAGATTTTGGAGGTGATCCATCTCGTAAATTTGGGCAGAGTACATATGTAAATGAAGCCACGTTAGCCACGATGGAACACATGGGTAAAACCAATGGCGGCAGCGACGTATAGTGATGTATGGCCTTACGACAATGACGGCAGTGTGTACGGTTTTCACGGCTGCAGTATGGCATAGCTACGGTGAGACGAAATAAGCCACGCCCCCTAGGCAAACTTTTCACTGTCTGCAGAATGTTGTTCTGTGAACATTTTGAGCTTGATGGTTGCGACGGAATGCTATGGTAGCCCACGTATGCCTCAAGGATGCTCACGGATGCCTTCATGGTTGTGACGGATGAATTCATCTGGCGCTTGACCCACGGCAGTTTTCAACACGATGAAACTTTCTGGGGATGGAAGCCACACCCTCCCAGTTGTCAAGGTAGCGCCCCAGCTCTCACATATTCCGATGGCAGGGCCCGGAATGCATGCCGGTTGACCCCCGGAAGGCTCAAAATCGTCTACCGGCTTCCACCGTGAAGTGATTCCGGCTGTGTGAGACCTTGGCTTTAATATTAGACACGTCATTGTTTTTTGGTTCTCATGTTTCTGTGCGACAGGTAGATTTTAATGGGGCTGTCTAGCGCATAGGTGGAACATTTGTCACCAGTACCAATCCACTTACCATGCCTTGGCAAACATCTTTAAATATTGGAAAATAGAATGTTGAATGACAGAATCGTACATAATTGATCATTTTGTCTTGTTACAAAGTAATTAAGTGTAAAGGAAAGGTGATCTGCGGTGTAAAGTGTAAAGGAAAGGTGATATATCAAGTTATATCAGCAGCTGGTAAATAAAAGCTGAAATAAAGAAAATGTTGACTGCAAATCCTATACACATTTTAGTTGACACTTTTAGTTGAGTAATCAGAAACTTGCTTGCTTTGCAGTTCTCATCTTGCTATACCCATCAGTACAATATTTCCAGCCCAGAATAACCAAACTAGTTTCTTGATAGGTGGTGATGATGCATTAGGGAAAAATAAGTATAATGCCTTAATAACACTGGGCCTGCTGAGGGGATGAGAATAGCTGATATTTGCTGTGTGATTCACATCCAAATTTGCCAGCATGATAACTGTGGTGTGGTGTGTGGGTTTTTTTTTTTTTTTTTTTTTTTTTTTAATTTTTTTTTTTTTAAGTTTTTTTTTTTTTTTAAATAAATATGTTAAAAATGTGGGACTCTGGGGTCTAAATATATGCTTAATTTGTACCCGCATAACAGTGTCTTGAGGCAACTGAATATTTGATGTTTAGAGAATATAGAAGTATACGTGAAATGACTAAAACTCAATGACCTTATGCAAAAAAAGTAAATTAAATTTTTTTTTATTTTGTTGATTTTTGTAAATTATTAGTGCCTGCTGTTAAATGGTATTGTCCACAAGTAGTTAAGGCCAATCTGTCCAGTTACTCATTTCTTTGTCTAAATTTAATCAGCTCTAGGTGGTCTTGTGGTTCATGTGGTTACTGAATAATTCTGATTCTTGTGGCTCTGGCAGGCAGCTAGTGCAGCGAGAATGGAGGGCTCTCTCTGTGCCTGCTCTCGCTCAGTGAGCGATGAATAGGAAGCCTGTTGGAGAGTCCTGAGAGGTCCAGGCTCATGCTGCATTATGAAGTGGATGCTCATTACTCAGTGAATTTGCATGTGGGAGAAAGACAAGGACAGCTTTATTTTTATATTGTTTATACTTTTTTTTTTCCCAAATGTACAGACAATACGACAAAATGGCCAGAGCTATCTCTATGTGGAATGGATGACCATGTAAAATGTTTTGATATTTGTCATCATTGTGTCCACTGCACTCGCTCATTATCATGTACCCCCCTCCCCTCAACTCCACCCTCTAACCCCCCACATTCTGATCCTCATTATCGCTCAACAACAAAAAGCCGACTGCGGATTGATTTCTTTCAATAGCTCATCAATTCAACACTCCTTTACATCCTTCTCTCTTCTCCCGCTCTTTTTTAATTCTCTCTCTCTCTCTCTCTCTCTCTCTCTCTCTCTCTCAGATTGAACGTAGGATCTCTGCATTTATAGAGCGCAAACAGCTGGAGATCAATGAAAACAATGTGCGGGAGTTTTGCAATGTGATCAACTGCAATCAGGGTGAGGATGAGAGGGCACCAGATGAGAGGTGTGGAAGTCGTGCGGAACTTCTGCCAATGTTTTAGAAGTTGTTGCTTTTCCACAGGCGACAGGTTACAGTGCATGCTTTTTCTGAACTAGTGTAAGAGTACACCTTTCAAATATAACTAGTTTTGGCCTGATTTGAGCACTTCAGCAGTCAGATAGCAGTTAAAATCTGGGATGCATAATTACTGGGATACCTTTGCTTGTGTATTTTTGATGCAGTTAAATAGATAATATAACGTCCAGTTGCGGTCAGAAGTTTACATATACTCATCATGGATATGAATGATTTCTTTGAACTGTTATCTTTCTAGAGAAGTATGGTTGTGCAACATGCATCTTTTAATAGAAAAAAAAAACCAAGAATTCGATGCGCAAGTTTTAATTTGAGTTTTGAAATCTGAAATCAAGATGGGGTCAAAAATATACACACAGCAACTTGGATGATTCATTCAGTCTTGCTGAAAGTTCCAAAATGTCTTAATTTGCCATGGTCAAGGCCTCTCAACTTCCTGTTAGGGATCATAACTAAGTAAAGCTGGTAGCTTCTCTGTACCAACATATAACGGGTTTGTTTGACAAGTACAAGTTATTGGGAGGTGTAGCCACTTTATTAAGGTCTGGAAGAAGACCCAAACGGTCACCCTCAGCTGAGAGGAAATTGGTTTGGATGGTCAAGAACATCCCAGGAACCACTAAAACACAAGCCTGCCATGAACTGGAAGCTGCTGGAACACTCGCGTCACTGTCTACACTCAAGAAAGTTTTACATCGCCATGGACCAAGAGGCTGCCGTCCAAGATTTTGCCTCTCCAAAATTGACACCTTCATGCTCAACTAAAGTTTGCAGCTAACCACATGGACACACTCTTCTGGAGGACAGTTTTATGTTCAGATAAGACACAGATTGAGTTGTTTGGCCACAATGACCAGAGGTATGTTTGGAGGAGTAAAGTTGAGGAATTCAACCCCAAGAACATTGTACCAGCTTTTAAGCAACTGTTAAACATGGTTAAACAAAGTGGATGAAATAATGAAGAAGGAGGACTGCCTCAGAATTCTTCAGCATAACCACAAACCATCAGCTGGTTGCAACTTGGACACACTTGGTGTTACAACAGGACAATGATCCCCAAACACATCGAAGCTGGTTGTGAAATAGATAAAGCAGGCTAACATTAAGCTTTTGAAATAGCCTGACTTCTACCCCATCAAAAATGTATGGATTATGCTTAAAGGTTGCATCCATGCCAGGAAACCAACAAATTTAATGGAACTTTATTAATTCTGCCAAGAAGAGTGGACAAATAT
>JAODTV010000003.1:31625623-31633796 GCA_025399955.1 Galeichthys feliceps
AGTAGATGAGGAGGGGTTCTGGGTGAGTGTGAATGTAGATGGCCTCTTCTCCATCATGCTAATCAGTGCTGTGCAAATGAGTGGCTGAGTTAATGCTGAGAAGTCAGTTGGCAGTGATGGAAGGATTGCAGTTTGCTTCACTGTAATGTCAAACATTTAATGGTATATGATGTTCATACCATGTAACATTTTAACATTAACGCTGTGTAATTTTTTTCCCATCGTTCACAAATGTTTGTAGATAGTAGAAAATTGTTTAAATGCTTAAGCCGGTTTGCACTCTGATTTTTGGCCCGGTTTTGCTGTTGAAGACAACATTCTTTGCTGATTGGCAGTTTTAGAACAAAAAATGAACGGTTCATCAGCAGCTGATTTAAGCAAAACCGTTCTAGCATTCTCAGAGATGTTTACATTTCAGAGTGTGAATGCTTCTACAATGCTCATCTAAAAGCCACTAATAGGAGGACGCAAAATGAAACATTTTTTTCCCTAGGCATGTTTGAAATGTTTGTTTGAGCAAGTGATCATTTTAAAACACCTGCTTAGACTAATAAATACTGTATAACATTACCCCATATGCTAATGAACAGAAAAAACCCTTTACAACCTTAAGCTCACACTCTAAAGAGTGTTGTCCTTGTTTACCTGGCTATGTACAGCTCCAGACTCCCCTTTTTAGTCCAAAGGCGAAGGCCGATGGACTATTGGTATCACGCGGCGTCCGTCCGTCCATTAACAATTTTTCAAGAATCTTCTTCTCCGAAACTGGTAGCCAGAAAGACTTGATATTTGTTATAGAACATCTTTGGGGTAAGGTCTACCAAGTTTGTTCAAAGAATTTGAACATTTTGATGTTTGAATTTTTCAAATCTTGAATGTTCCCATTTACTTAACATTGGCTATATTTTGATGGCTGCTAACATGAAAACGGTTAGAGATAGTGATATCATTACTATTGACAACAGATAGGAAGTCATATATGGGCATTCATTTTATACCATGACTTTTGACCTTGGGTGACCATGAAAGGTCAAACTCAAGGTCACCAAGTGCCACTTTTCTAAAATCTTCTCCTCCGAGACCGTCAGGCAGAATGACTTGGCATTTTTTGTGTAACATCTCTAGGGCAAGGTCTACCAAGTTTATTCAAAGAATTAGAAAATTTAGATTTTTGAGTTTTTTTTATCATTTTTTGAAATATAAAATTTTACTTCACATTGGCTATATTTTGATGGCTGCTAACTTAAAACGGTTTGAGACATTGATATAATTATTGCTACTCAAGATCACAATCTCCAAATAGCATGAATAGCCAAAAGAACATTACAGTTGCCGTTGGACTACAGGACCCTTGGTCCTATTTTTTTTAAAATGGCTTAAATGCAAGAACATCTAATATGTATACCTGTGATAAGTAGGCTCTTTGACTCGGCTCTTCTTGATGAGCATTGAGAGCCGACTCTTACATGTGAACCGGAGTTGTATAAATTTATAAATATAGGCAATGTTTTAGTCTTGTGATTTCATTTACAGCCATAGATAAGCAAAGAAGAACAAGCACTTGCCAAAATACCGCAAATCTTAATCTGGTTCACAGGGAAAAAATGGAGTTCTTTGGAAGCCAGAAGAGTCGACTCTTATAAGTGAGCTGAACCAAATGATCTGACTCACTGAACAGAGTCCTGCTTATTTTATCAATATAATCTGAGTTTTATATTTATTAAGACAGGATGTTAAATGTTAGTTCGTATATTTGTGATTTTAACTATAGCATCGACGCTAAATAACGTCGGGTTTAGTTGAAATTTAGCCCAGAGGTGTAATAACTTTAATACCCTTGCATTTCAGCAATCCCTTTTGAAATAATTTCTTCTGCCTCATCTTCATCTAAACTAATGTAGTTTCTTTCCGAGATGAGCTCCATGTCCCTGTGATGGTGAAATGTAGATTACTGAGCTAAAGACTTCTCCTACACACCGTCTCCGTGGCAACCAAGTCTTTTTCTTCTTCACCTGTTTTTTGGCAATGTCGTAAAACGGTGGGGAAAACAAACCATATGGACTTTATTTTCAGAAGGTTAATAAACCAGTTTAGCTCACACCAATCTCACACTGGGCCTTCAAATCTATCCGGGCTTGGGACCAGCACTAAGTAGTACGCACTGTCTTGTGCAATGGCTGGGTATTTTACCTAATCTACATGTCTTTGGACTGTGGGGGAAACCGGAGCACCCAGAGGAAACCCACGCAGACACGGGGAGAACATGCAAACTCCACACAGAAAGGCCCCCGTCGGCCATTGGGCTCAAACCCAGAACCTTCTTGCTGTGAGGTGACAGTGCTAACCACTACACCACCATGCCACTCCGAAACAAGGATGTTATTTGTTTTATTCCTAACCCAAGCCGAATGGGAATCTTCTGATTGAGTCATCATTGGAAGTAGTAGGATTTTTTTTTTCCAAGTGGGAAGCCATGGCCAAATGGTTAGAGAAACAGCTTTGGGACCAAAAGGTTGCTGGTTCGATTCCATGAACCAGCAGGATTGGCTCAAGTGCCCTTGAGTATGGCACCTAACCCCCAACTGCTCTGGCAAATGTGGTGGCATACCTTGTGTCTGATTAGCCAAAGAAAAACTGATGATGTGATTATCAGTTCGGCCAAGAACCTGGCTGTAACTAACATAAGTAAGGATTTTTAAAAGGAAATGTAGATGCATAGCCACTGCAGAAATCTTCTCAGTAATTCAGGAACATTTTCAGAAACTCAGGAACTTACAATCCTGGAGGGACCAGGTCTGATTTTAGTTCCTGGGCTGTATAGTGCCAGAACATTTTGAGCTTCACCCCCAGAGTAGGTACAGAGTTGGGCCAGAAACTCTTAAAACAGAACACAATTTGCGAAACATTGCTTATGTAAGCGTGACAGAGTGACTGAGTCATCTGCAATTTTCAAAGCCTGTCTTTGGCTAGCAAGCAATGATGTCAAATGATAGTGTGTGTAGGCTATTTTGTGCTTGCCTTTAGTGTCACATTGCTTGAGGGAAAAAAAAAAAGGGTTAAAAAGGTTTATTATTGTTAATATCATATTTGAATAACAAAAGCAAATGCAATGAATCACCACACAATTTCAGACTCATCCTTCTCTGTGTCGATTGTGTTATTTTACATAAATGTTCCCTCAGGTTGGCATTCCTTGTACGGAAACTGTTTTGTTCTCATTCAGGCTGTTTCACAAGCAATTTAGTTTCTGAAAAGGTTCCAGAATCTCCTTACAGTGCTGCAGTATGATTTGTTTGACTGTCAAACAAAGAGTTTGGAGTAGACCTCTCTTTACTGTGCTGTTAAAAAAAATATATATATATATATATATATATTGTTATTAAGAAGTAACGATCTGACATTTGACCTTGCTCTGTCTTAACAGTTGGGTTGCTTGCACAATTGAGTAAACAAACATTTGTGCCCACACGGTTGTGTCATCCCTACACAGTATGAACTGTGGGCGGCACGATGGCTCAGCGGGTAGTGTTGCCACCTGACAACTCCAGAATCCCAAGTCTGATTTTGAGCTTTTTGTTTTACTGTTTATGCTGAGGTTTGGTGCATGTTCTCCCCACGCCCGTGTGGGTTTCCTCTGGGACCTCAGGTTTCCTCCCTCCTCTAAAAAATGTGCTAGGAGGTGGATTGGCTATGATAGATTGTGTGTATGCATGATGCCACTGGCATCCCATTCAGGATATGTCCTTTTTCCACACCCAGTGTTCCTGCGGTAGGCTCCAGATCTACCAGGATCTACTCGGATAAAGCGGTTATTGAATGTGAGTGAGTGAGTATAAACTATTCCAACACTAGCAACATTGTTTAACAACCTGGAGCTGGGGGCTGGGAGTTATTTTGGAACTATACTGATCCGAGACTGCAACCTTCTCATGATTACTGGCAAATCAGACCAAAGAGCATGCTCATTCATTGTACAGTAAGGTCAGGAGCTTTTAAGATTTACTTGAGATTAATGGGTACTTGTATTATTCCTAAAAAGCTTTGTGTGTTTAGCCACACAACACTGAAATTATGCTGTATTAAAAGTGCACTGTTTGTCTAATTGTATGCTGATTAAATGCTATATGTATTTTAAAACCAAATGGTGGTACAAAACCCCAAACACTATAGCGGCTTGTGCTCTGGTGTTAAATTAGAAAGTCAGTTCTTGTAGTCACCTTGTCGGAACGAAATGAGTGAAATGAGTTTTTGACTTTTGTGGAGTGAAGAGGATGGGCATTACATAACCATGGAGCCTGCAGCTCCAAATATAACCATCATTAAGAGATTAGACAGTACTCAGCATGCTCGCCTGTGTGTCCGTGGTGCTGGACTTCCATTGTGTTACAGCCACGTTGTCAACATAATGAGTGCTTCATTACCATATGCAAAAGTATGCTTGGGATATGATAATAGGCTTCTGTTATAATTACATGGTTATGAGTAGGGAAGTGACAGAAAAAGCGAGATGGGAGATCCAGAGAGTAAGAGAACTAATCTGTGTGTTTACTTGCTCTCCTTATCTCTTTGATAATGCTCTTTGGTAATGAGCAGCGACTGTCATAATTATCCTCTCCATCTGCCCCATAGCATCAACCCACATGTCCAACTTGCAAACAGATCTCTATCCGAACCTGTTATTAGTCATGCAATTAAATTACTGAAACAAAATGTAGCGCTAGTATTGGAAACAGTGAGAGGTTGAGTCATTCTGAATATCGTCTTACCCAGTGCTGGCTCAGTTCGTATAATTGTATTTATTTATTTTTTGCACAACTGCTGTACTTAACAGATTGTTTTGTGAATATTTAGTGAATTTTGCAAAGGTTTCATTAGATGAGGAAGCGCACTTTCCTAAAATCCAGTTAAGATTAAAAGCTGCCTTATATTTCCTCTGTACTTCAAGCGCAGTTTGCAGAAGAAGGCTTAGTATCAAATATGAGTGCATGTGAAGCAACTGAAATTGCTAAGCTCAAATATGCAGTACTTTATCACAAGCTGCTTCTGGACCTGTGCACTGTAGCTGTTTAATGATGTAGTGAGAGTTAGTAATTATGGTTTAGGCTGAAATAGTATTTCTCTCTCTCTCTCTCTCTCTCTCTCTCTCTCTCTCTCTCAGACTAAAAGAGGCAAAAGGTTTCTTTTTGGTTACTGAGGTTAAAGTTAGGGTTAAATTGAGGTGTCGCATGAATTAGCAATGGAATTATGTGACTAGTAAGAGAAACGTGTGTGTGTGTGTGTGTGTGTGGACAGGAGCTCCAATGTCTCTACAGAACAGGGGCAAGCCTGCACTCTTTAAATATGCATGAGCTTTATGAATTTTTGATTCTTGGTTACGTTACACACTGAACAGTTCAGAAGGGGAGGCAAGAAGTTTAACCCCATTCTGAGGAAAATTCCCTTTATTTTTACTTACATTTTTCTGATAAATATTTTTAGGAGGACTATGGAAAAATCCATAGTGAGTAAGATAGCCCACTAAAGATCCAGCTCTCAGATGAGCTTATGTCCTCCAGTTGTTTTAAAAAAAAAGTCTAAGCAATACTAAGAAATCTACAGATATTTGGTACATTCTTAGCGTTGATTTGAAGAATGAAATCGGGCAGGAATGCAATTCAATCAGTTAATATAATACTTACCAAACCTGGACACACACACACACACACGCATACACGCGCGTGCTCTTTCCCCGAAAAGCTCCATTGTGTTGGAGACACAACCATCTGTTGATCTCAAGCCTGCGGTGTTTGTGGAAAAACAGGAGCAGTCACAAAAAACAGGGAAACATGGATGTGGATGCTACTAATGAATAAAACTTTGTTAAGTTTTCCTAATACCCTTATCTCACTCTCCCTCCCTTCCATTCATTCTCTCTCTCTCTCTCTCTCTCTCTCTCCCTCTCTCCGGTAGACCTTCGTGGTGCACGTCATCTTTTAACTTTCCAGTATTCCTTGCCTGGTATCCCAGTAGCAAAGCACGGACCTATAGACCTGCGGACCTCCATGGATGGCAAATACAAAGAAATTGCTGAGGTGATTACTACAAACAACATTCACTTGTTTTGCATATTTGGAATTGAATCATTTATGAAACACTTAATATTAGAGGCTTCTTGTAATGTAATGATACGTGTTTTGATTTGGGTTGTTTTGGGTTTTTTTGTTTTTTTTTAAATGTGTCATTTGTGAACAAGGGGTGAGGATGGGGTGAGGCACATTACTGCAAGTGGCATAAACAGCATTGAAGTGCTTATGTTTTTTTTACTTTCGACAGCAGCGTGTATTTAAATGTTGGTCATAAATATAAACAAATCACTGGAAAGCAAGCTAACAGCACCTCATAAACAACCTAGTCCTAAAAATCATGAAAAAAGAGAAGAGTAACTAATTGGTTTTATTTTATTAACACAATTGCTATTGGATTATATATCAAAAGAGGCAGAAGTTACTAATGAGCAGATAATCAAATTAGCAGACAAATCAGTGCTGTGGTGCGGTGTTATATTTCACTATTGCAGATTAGATCCCCCTTGATTTTTCCCTCTAGAAATTGTTGCGAGTGCGCTGTATATCCAGGTCATGTGACTGTTTGACCAGCCCTAATACATTGCATACATTTTGAACTTAAACAGTTAACAGGTTCAATTACAAAATATTACAAAGCTGATGATTTGATTGATTTAAATGCTGTTTTTTTTTTAAATTAGTTGCTATTTAAAAATCTTTGTTAGGTGACACTAATTAACAGTTATTCCACGAAATCGAGTCATACATGAGCTGATGGCTGAGTTGGCTATAAGCCATGTACGACGAGATTGAGTGGAATAATTGTTTTATTCTATCCACATTCACTGGACCGCATGTTGGCCTAGTGGTTAGCGTGTCTGCCTCTCGCCCAGGAGATCGTGAGTTCTACTCTCGGTCGGGTCATACCAAGGACCATCATAAAAATGGTACCTACTACTATCTGGCAAGGCACGCTGCAATACAGATGCGAGTAGGGAGTCAAATTCTCGCGGTTACCAGAGGACTAACCCCCCACTGTAACCCTAGCTGTATAGATGAGAGGCCGAGGGCTATGGAAACGGAGATCGGCGCCGCACCCATACGCCTAAAGAGTTGGTTAGTACTGGGACAGGAGACTGCCTGGGAAGACCAGATTCTGGCGTGAGAGGGACTTTGACTGTATATGCATATTGTTTTAATGATCACAGATTTCACTTTAAAACATTTTCCCCAGATTTCCATAAACTAGTTCTAAAAATTACCTCTGCGCTAATAACACTCTAATATCTTAAGACTTTCAAAGGGAAGGTGTGATGATAAAAACTAAAAAAATAAATAAAAAAATGCCACAAACTGCCATAAAAAAGGCAGTTTTTCTTTAATGTGGTACACTCAGGTCAATAAAAATCCACCGACAACCATGTTTCCTTGTGTTCAGACCTGAGCGATGAGTCAAAGTTCAATGCCACAGAGATATGCAGACCAGGCCAGAGGTCAGTGTTCGTTATTCCACTCTCTTTGGTGATAATGTGTTTTCCTTTAGCTTCTCTGGTCCTCCTTATTCGTTTGAAATGCCATGCTTCTCAAACCTTCTAACAGGCTTCTCGACTATGGTAGGAATGCTTTATCTCGTCTCTATGGAGCCCTGAGCGCAACCTTAATGCCACCATTATCAAGTACAAATGAGTGTGAATTTAAAAACCTTGTGGAATGATTTCTTTCCAAGTGCATGCAACAGAGCTATTATTATGGGCTGTGATTGTATTATACCGTATTACTTTCCATCAGGTTTCTTTTCCGCAAAATTATGGTTTTATAAACACAGCCCACTATGTGGATCCGACTGGTCTGTCTTGTTCTCATGCAAAACCAGTGTATCAGTTCCACCACATGGACAAATTGTCCAAAAACATGCAAGCAGTGCACTAGCTTGGCTATTAGAGTACCTTCAAATACATATTTGAGTTTTTCTTTTTCTTTTTCAATGTCCTTATATACACTCAAGGAATTTAATAACCCACCACTACATTTATTTGTAAATTCACTGGTGTGGTTTGTGTTGTATGCAAATGACCACTCATATATTGCTTCTCATTACCTTTTAATGAATATCCTAACTTAATCAGTGA
>JAODTV010000003.1:31856505-31866554 GCA_025399955.1 Galeichthys feliceps
TAAAAGAGAGTACACTCTCTGATATATATATATATATATATATATATATATATATATATATATATTTGTGTGTGTGTAAAATTAGTAATATCTCATGCTGTATCACACTATTTGTTATTGAGTGCAAACAATTATCACCTGATCCAGGCATGGACGCGATTGGAGTGGGCTGAACATGAGCGGGAGCGGGTGCTTAGAGATGAGCTCATCAGGCAGGAAAAGCTTGAACAAATGGCCCGCCGATTTGACAGAAAGGCTGCCATGAGAGAGACCTGGTTGCTGGAGAACCGGAAGCTGGTAGCACAGGTAAATTATGTTGCCTACATGCTTTGGACCAATTTAGGACATGGTTGTTTTGTAGATATTGCATCCACATACCACAATCTTACAATAAGCAATAAATTCAACGAACCTTTACACTCTAGGACAATTTTGGATATGATCTACCAGCAGTAGAGGCAGCAAAGAAAAAGCATGATGCCATTGAAACAGACATTGCTGCTTATAAGGAGCGTGTACAAGCCCTGATGGCCTTGTCTAACGATCTGGAGGCAGAAAGGTACCATGATGCTAAACGGATTGATGTAAGGAAAGACAGTATCATGAGGCTCTGGGACTCCCTCCAGGAGCTTCTGAGAGCTCGCAGGGATCGGCTGGAGAAAAATCTCACCTTGCAAAGAATCTTCCAGGAAATGCTTTACATTATTAAGTGGATAGATGAGATGAAGGTAGAAGAAGGTTTTGATTAGTTCTAAATTTCAAGCTTTAAGCTATATTTGTCAGTATCTTTGTATGTTTTCATTGCAAATTAACTAATATTTTTTATCAGGATCGTCTCCAGTCACGTGATTTTGGGAAGCACTTGTTGGAGGTGGAGGACCTTCTGCAGAAGCATGCTTTAATTGAAGCAGATATTGCTGTGCAAGCAGAGAGAGTGAGCTCTGCTAATGCAGCTGCTCTCAAATTTGCAAATGGAGACAGTTAGTAGAACTTTTTTTTTTTTACATTTCCCATGCTATTAGCATGCTATTATCCTATACTATTATCCTATGCAGTTAGCACCAACATTTTAAACTTGTTCATTCTTTCTTTGAACGAACAATTCTTATTCATTCTATTAGTAAAAGTTCATTCTTTCTTTTAGTAAAGTACTTATAAAGTTAAATAATTATACAATCTTTCCAACTATATAAATATACATAGTTTCAACTATGATTTTTACTAAATTATGCTATCTGCCTTCTCAACCAGGCTATAAACCATGTGACCCCCAAGTGATTCAAGATAGGGTACAACACTTAGACCTATGTTATCAGGAGCTGCGTGCACTTGCAGCACAACGCAAGGCCTGTTTGGAGCAGTCTCGCTGTCTGTGGAAGTTCTTCTGGGAAATAGCTGAACTGGAGAGCTGGATCCGTGAAAAGGAACACATATTTTCCTCTCTTGACTATGGCAAGGACATGACCAGCGTGCTGGTGCTGCAGAGTAAACACAGTGCTTTTGAAGATGAGCTAGGTGCTCGGCGTGATCACCTGAAGCAGGTGATGGATGAAGGTGAGATGATAGTGAAAGCCAAGCATTTTGGTGCCCCAAAGGTGCAGCAGCGTATGGATGAAGTTCAGAGGCAATGGCAGCAACTGGAGGAGCTGGCTGCATTCCGCAAACAGAACCTCCAAGATACCCAACGTTTCTTCCAGTTCCAGGGTGACGCTGATGACCTTAAGGCCTGGTTGTTGGATGCCATCCGTCAGATGAGCATTGAAGATTTCGGGCATGAGGAGTACACCACCCAGATGTTGCTCAAGAGGCATCGTGCCCTGAATGACGAGGCAGTTAAGAATGGAGCCACCATTGATGCTTTGACCAAACAGGCCAATTCATTGCCCGAGGAGCTAAAGAACACACCCGACATCCAACGACGACTGAAGGACATTAGGGATCTGTACATGGAGCTCTTGTCTCTCTCAGACCTGCGACAGAAGAAGCTAGAGGACACTCTGGTACTGTACACCATTTTCAGTGAGACAGATGCCTGTGAGCTCTGGATGGGTCAGAAAGAGACATGGCTGGTCGGGTTAGAAACACCAGAGAAGTTGGAAGATCTGGAGGTTGTTCAGAATAGGTATGTGCATGTTTCAAGCCCACCCTGGTTGGAATGTGTCATGTATGTCATGGTGGAGTGGTATTTAGTACTTCTAATTTTAAGAACATATGGGTATTACTGACACGCATGCCATTCCATTGCGAATTCCGCATTCCAGGAGCTGCATTACACTTTGGTAAACATTTTTCAATAGTGCACTTTTCTTACATGAATAATTTCTTGTGTTGTCAGGTTAAGCATCCTTGCCCAAGAAATGGGCAACATTCAGACACGGGTGGACAACATAAACAAAGGAGCTAAACAGCTAGAGGATAGCAGGCACCCAAGATCCAAAGAGGTGAAGGATTGTCAGACTCATCTCAATAAGAGGTAAGAACCATTCTCTAAGTACAGACTTTGCCTGGTTTAGTTGCTCTATTAAATATCAATAACTTTAATAACTCTTATACGTCCCTCACAGGTGGGAAGAGTTTAAGGCTATGGTAGAATATAAGAAGCACAAGGTGGATTCAGCACTCAGTCTTCACAACTATGGGCTTGAGTGTGATGAAACTGGCGCATGGATCAAGGACAAGACACGAGTCATTGAGTCTACGCAGGAACTTGGAAACGACCTGGCTGCTGTCATGACTATCCAAAGGAAACTTTATGGCATTGAAAGAGACCTGGCTGCTATTCAGGATAAGCTGAACTTCCTGCATGGTGAGGCCCAACAACTTGTCCAGGACCATCCTGAGAATGCCGCTGACATCCTGGCCCGACAAGCAGAGCTAAACAAAGCTTGGGAGGCATTGCAACAAACGCTAAAGGCCAGAGAAGACTCTCTTGGTGAAGTAAGCAAGTTGCAAAACTTCCTGCAGAACCTGGATGATTTTCAGTCCTGGCTTTTCAAGACACAGAAGGCCATCGCATCTGATGAGACGCCTACAAGCCTGCCAGAGGCAGAGGAGCACCTAAGTCTTCATGATGCACTAAAAGAAGATATGGATAGGTATGAGGAGGACTATCACAGCATTAGAGACACCGGAGCAGCCGTCACTTGTGACCAAGAGGAAGATGTCCAGTACCAACAGCTGGATCAGAGGCTGAAGGGCCTAGATAAGGGTTGGGAAGAGCTGCAAAAAATGTGGGACAGCCGAAAGAATTTCTTAGACCAAGGCTTGGGTTTCCAACGGTTCTCAAGAGATGCAAAGCAAGCTGAAACCATCTTGAACAACCAGGTAAGTATATTGCCAAACTTTTTCTAGCTATTTGGCCAGTCAAACCCAAAGCCAAAATACAAAAACTTTTGTACATTTGTATTTACATTTACTAGGAGTACGTTCTGGCTCACCTGGAACAGCCTGACACACTCGACGGGGCAGAGAAGGCTTTGAAGAAGCATGAGGACTTTGTCACCACTATGGATGCTAATGAGGACAAAATAATAAATACACTAGAAGGAGGTCAAAGGCTGGTAGACAGTGGAAACCTTTACTCACCTAAAGTAAAGGACAAAATAAACTCTATCCAAGACAGGTCAGAAAAATTAAATAATGTTTGTGCTAAATACTCTTACCATAATTTCTATTTCAGATTCACTGATATTTATTGTGTGTCCAAGCCTCTTGTGACTTTTATTTGACCAGTATTATTATTTGACCAGACCATTCATACTCTAAATTTATCTGTTACTATATTAAAGTTCTAGCATACAACCTGAATATACAGTACAGCATTAGAAACAGTGCCAGTGGTCTTCAGTTCTAGTTCTGGAGACATCATTTTTGTTTTTGTCCCTATTCGAACATACTTAATTTAACTCTTCAGGTAACTATTAAGCCTTTTATGAGCTTATTCAGGTGTGATAGAGCAGGATAAGAAAAGTAACCAAAGTCTAAACTCCTTTGAAAGTGTTCATAGGTTCTCCTCCTAGCAACTAGTGTTAGGGATATTACTAAAACATGCTGTGTAATCTCACTGTTCTTGGATGAACATTGAGGCAAGAGCATTAGGCAGGGGAAAGGAAGTCTATATTTTTCCCATAAGTGGAGGTCGTCTGCTGTAGTAAGAGCTTGGCGCCTGTCCTGATGGGTATTGATCTCATTGTAAAAGTGCTCATCTGGAACAGCAGAGCATTGTTGTGGAGATAGTGAGACTTTCTTACCATGAGTTGTGTGTTTATATGCACTGGAAAAATTGCCTAATGTGTGTTTGTATGTTCCTGCAGATATGAGAAGAACCAAGACAAAGCCAAGGAGATGTCTGAGAAACTCAGAGACAACAAAGACCTGCAACACTTTCTTCAGAACACTCAAGATGTTAGTGAATTTTCTATTCGATCTGAACAAATATAGATAGCGTTCTCTAGCCTTCAGTCATTTCTCAATCACTTTACTTTTAATACTCATCCCTTCCTATCTTCGCCTCATTTCTCAGCTTACTCTGTGGATAAATGAGAAGTTGCTGACTGCTCAGGACACCTCATACGATGAGGCTCGCAACCTTCACAGCAAATGGCAGAAGCACCAGGCCTTCATGGCAGAACTGGCTTCAAATAAGGATTGGCTCAACAAAATTGACCAGGTTTCTAAATGTCTGAGCTCACTATAAAATACGTATCACTTACATACCATCAACATTGTAAATTCCTGTGAACTCATTCAACATGTTCTAACTGTAATTTCTGAAACTTGTTACACATATGTAGGAAGGTGAAGAGTTGATGGCCTCCAAACCAGAATTTGAACCCATTGTAAAGGAACGTCTGACAAAACTTCATGAACTGTGGAACAAGCTGGAACACACCACACAGGAAAAGGCCCGACTCCTGTTTGATGCACACCGCTCTGAACTGTTTGAACAGAGCTTGACTGATTTTAAGAAGTGGTTGGCTAATCTGCAACAGCAGCTCCAGGGTGATGTTGATGAGGAGGTTAAAGATCTTACTAGTGCCAATATCCTTCTCAAGAACCATCAGGTAAATATTCATATTTGTTTTAGAAAATACCAAACACTTGAAAACAAGCAGCAATTCTGATGGTCTGCCAATTTCTGTTTTGATAACAGTTGTTTCTGGGATTTGTCCAAATGGTTAAATGTGTTAAAAGGGTGGCACGGTGGTACAGTGGTTAGCACTGTCACCTCACAGCAAGAAGGTTCCAGGTTCTAACCTGACAGCCGACAGGGACCTTTCTGTGTGGAGTTTGCATGTTCTCCGCGTGCCTGCATGGATTTCCTCCAGGTGCTCCAGTTTCCCCCACCGTTCAAAGACATGCAGATTAGGTAAAATAGCCAGCCACTGGGGTTGCACAAGCCAGTGCATACTTAGTGCCAGTCCCAAGCCCAGATAGACTGAGGAGGGTTGCATCAGGAAGGGAATCCGGTGTAAATCCTATGCCAAAACAAATATGCGGAACAGATCCGCTGTGGCGACCCCTAACGGGAGCAGCCGGAAGAAGAAGTTAAGTGTTAAAATGCACTTGCAGAAAGAAAAATTGATCTAGCACTCTGAAGTCCCTCTGAGGGAACCCTTTAAGGTTCTTTTTGGAACCCTACAACAAAGGTTCTTGTTCACTAAATACTCAAAAAACAAAGGCAGAACTATGAACCATCCAAAGAACCCTTGATGAACTCGTTGTTTAGAAGATCATGTTTGAAAAGTACGTTTAAAATATGCCTAATTTTGTATAAATAAATTACTAATTTCTGCTTATTTTAGTTAGAAAAATAGTGATAATTTGAAAACAAAAGCATGTCATTGTCATAGTTGTGCCGAACACAGTGCAGGATTATGACTCCCATCAGCCACTGCACACCACATGATCACAAGACTCATGTCACATGACTGCTTTGCACCTGGTTCATGTTCACTTTAATTAGCATTAGTATTTAACTCATGACTTTTACAGCACTCTGTGCCTTCTGTTATCATTACACCTAATTTATGTCTTGTTCATGTCAGTGTCTTGGTCGGCTATTCTTGTTTTGTCTTCATCTTTGTGTTTCATGTTTGCTCACTTACAATAAACTAAATCTGCCCTCACATCTGCCTTCTCTACACATACCCACATACCTGACGGTCATAGTTTTTTAATTCAGTCTAACTAGTTATGTTTTCTGTTTGTCTCTATGTGTCAGCCCTGCGATGACCTGGCGACTTGTCCAGGGTGTACCCCGCCTCTCGCCCATAGTCAGCTGGAATAGGCTCCAGCTTGCCTGCGACCCTGTACAGGATAAGCGGCTACAGATAATGGATGGATGTTTCTAACTCTTGTCCAGAATCAACCAGGTGTATCATCCTAACGGGGGGGGGGCTGTATACTAGAACTGGTGTATTTGCTGTAAGTGCATATTCTCATTCTGATGTATTGAGATTGGAAGAATTGGGATAAGAATCAGGGTGTCTAGGATAAGGGATGCCATTGCCTTGGTAGGTGGTGCAATCTGTGTAGGCTCACTAGTTGGGGAAGGTGGTATAGTCCTGAATCTTTAATTATTTGTTATTTTGAATGATGCTAGTCAACCGTTTTATCTGTCGAGAGTTGAGCAGTTAGTACACTCCAGGGACTGTCCAGAAATCAATAATGTGATAATGAATGAGGACTCCTAATTGACCAAATGTTCAAGTGGGGCCTTGGGTTAAAAGATATATAGGTAGCAACCTAAGTAGAAAGATCTTGTGTCCTCCCAGGTTGATGTTTTTTCTCTAAAATGTTCGCATAAATTCTCATGCTAATCAGGATTTCTTAGCGTCGATAATAATTCAGATAAAATGTCAGAGGGATTTTTGGCTATGAAGCTTGTGCAAAAGCTCTGCTCTTGCTGGTTGGGAAAGATGGTGTCTGTTTAAGAATCTGTAGAGAATTGAACATGCAGGGAGTTAGCACTCTGATGAAACTCTCTAACAATCAATAATGGGATAATCGATGAAGATTCCCAGTGGGCCAAGTGTGCTAATGAAGAACACATGTAGCTCGTGACTTTAGTGAAAAAAAACCCAACCCCCAATACCATCCCCCAGGGCTGGTAGCTACAATGCAGGAAGGATAAATAGAATCGATTTTAAAATACACATATATCTTCATAAATGTGTACAGGAAGTGTCTCAGGAAGAAAAGTGCTCACACTTAGCATTCAGCAAAGTTTCTAGAGGATGCAGTGACAAGCAGTTTGAGCTTATCATGCATCAAAAGTAGTTAGTTTGCAGTGTTATGACAGCTAGTTTACAAGGTCAGACATAAAATTACAAACCATATCAGTACAGACATATCAGCCAGACCTGTCTGTCTTTCTGTCTCTTTGTGTGTGTTCTGCTGCCGTTCTACATCAAAGCTGTCAAGCTCCAGGACTCTTGAGACGCAGCCACGCATACTTTAGCACGTTCTCCGACTTTACAGCATCTGATTCAGCTAATGAAGGGAGCAAGGATTAACTGAGGAACAGATGAAGAGCCACACGTTACTCATAATGAAAGATAGCGAGGTGGTTGTTAGTACATAGCTTCATGCTAAGCTGTCCTTGCTTGCATCCCAACTGGGACCGTAAGAACCCCTTATTAGATTTCATTTCATGAATCATACCGAGCTTAATGTTAGCATCAACATATGCAGCTAGAACCGTGCATGTGTCAGGGATTTGTGCGAAAAGTATCAGGCAACAATCCATCCTTTAAAAGGAGGAATCCATTTCGACAGATTTATTAAAGGCTCCTATGTTTCCCAGAGGTTTATTTTCCATAGCTAAAATAATGAACTCACAGAGATTAAAACTTTCTTTTTTTTAGAAGTATGAAGGTTTTCGAACACCAGCACTATCTGCTGAGAACGTTTCACCCTCACGCTGAGCCTGAATGATCGCCGCCATCTTGGAATTGTTCTCTTTGCTTCGCTTTCCCTCGCTTTAGTAACTGCCCAGGCTATTTAATTAACTTCCAGCAGCCCGAGCAATACATCATGCTGTCCTGTCAACTTCCCGTAAAAAGGAGCTTTTTATTTTTTTCGTTCTTTGCCGTAGAGATAGCAGGCGTTCCTTTAGACCTGCACAATGCTGGAGAGAACTACATGCGGTGATATGATAGAGAAGTCACCGGCAGCGAGGCTCAGTGAAAGCGCTTTTGAAACATCTGTCCAATCCTCTCACAGGCTGAATTTGTCAAGTCAGTCTCTCCCTCTTACTCTCTCTCGCATAACCATAGGTGCACTCGATGGCTTATCCAATGTTCTCCCCTCTCTCTGTAATTCCCCCTTTATTCCTCAGAGGAAGGGTGCCAAGATGTGACATGATGAAAGCCAGCAGCAAAAGTAACGTGAAGGGAAAATAGATGTTTCTGTCAATTTGGACGGAGCGAATGAGGTGTCTCAGAAGGTCCAGATGGCGAGCTAAATCAGCGCTGACAGCAGCTAACTCTTTAAAAGGCGACGCTAAAAGTCTGCAGGTTTTAGAGGAGGGAATTAAAGAGAGCAACACGTCCTTGTGTCAAGCTCCAAGCTGTCCATTACAATCAGAGAGAGATGTGGGACGTGATGACGGCATGTTTAAGAGAGAGCGAGATGCAATCAGGGGAAGAGATAGGGATCAGGTAATGAAGATAAAGCAATAGAAAGAATGATAGAGCACAATACTGAACTGGTAAAAAACTTGTTTTTTACCATATAGGTCTGTTTGTTTATTTTTTAAATGCAACAATCATGATAACTCATAACATGCAGCACTAGGAGGCATAACGCAGTTGCATAAATTCAGTGTGAACTTTATTGAGACGTATCCAAGAATCATCATCATATTGTACAGGGTAGATCAAAGAACAGCTCAAAAGCCAACAATTTATTGGGATAATCTATAATCAAAGTTTAAAAAAAGACCAGACTTAACAATGCAGAGAAGCATGCGATGAAAGAGTATTAAGGGATAAACACAGAACAGGTGCACACATTAGGATAACAAGTCAGAGTCAGGACTCGAACCAAAACACAGCCACACAGCAAAACCTAAATAAAGGCACATTAAGGACAAAGAAAAAGCTCAAGCAACGTTTGTCATGACACACTTGCTTGGAGCTAGTAATGCAATGAGGTCATGGGCCAAATATCTGGAGCACTTGTTTCAAGTGGTTTTCCTCATTATCTGACATGCAAAAACTGTGTGTGTGTGTGTGTGTGTGTGTGTGTGTGTGTTATTTCTCTGCATTATAATAAATGCCATTTATGTCTACTTGGACATGTTAAGGAGGTGCCTACATGCTAACAGGGAAATGCTAGCATGGAAAAGAAAATAACAATAACACCATTTTACCACAGAAACCCAAGCGTACTATAAGTCAGGGGATGAAACACGGATGTATCGTCATGGCCTAAAGGTTGGGGTCATGGCCATGACCATCACCATGGGGAAGCCATTGTCTAAAGGTTAGAGAAGCAGCTTTGGGACCAAAAGGTCGTTGGTTTGATTACCTGGACCAGCAGGAATGGCTGAAGTGCCCTTGAGCAAGGCACCTAACCCCTAACTGCTCCCCAGGCTGCCCCTGCTGTGGGTATATCAGGGTCCTGTTGTACGTTGCTCTGGATAAGAGCGTCTGATAAATGCCTGTAATGTCATAAAAATGTGTTAACCCTCTGGGGTCTGAGGGTATTTTCTGGCACTCTAATTATTTTGGCATGCTCTGATTTCGTTGTCAATTTCAACAAATCTAAGCAGTATTTTCAAAGTAAAAAAATAACAGATAAATGAAGTAAAAAAAAAAACAGATAAATGAAGTTGTTGTAAAATACAGTTTTAGAACTCTGTTGGTATATGTGAAATAAAACATGACCTTACCCATTGTGTCAAACCGTTTTGGTCACTTGAGGTGATTCTGTTCAGTTTTAGGAATATATCAAGCACAAAAATTGAAATCTGCTCCATTGATTTGGACAATTAACTGGCCATCAAAAAATTTATGTCCTATTGTTTTGGGATAAAGGGTTGG
>JAODTV010000003.1:33817194-33834335 GCA_025399955.1 Galeichthys feliceps
GCATGTCTTTGGACTGTGGGGGAAACCGGAGTACCCGGAGGAAACCCACGCGAACACAGGGAGAACATGCAAACTCCGCACAGGAAGGCCCCCGCCGACCCCAGGGCTCGAACCTAGGACCTTCTTGCTGTGAGGCGACAGCGCTAGCCACTACACCACCATGCCGCCCCTATTAACATAACTGTCTCACCAAAAAAAAAAATACATCTTGCATTAGAGCAGATATACTGTGAACATTGATCAGAATTGAACAGAATTCTGTGGACGACAGTGTGGGATGAAACAAGGCTGTTATTTATGTCCAACTTTATTCAGTAGCTTCATTACTAAATTTAACTTGCTGCAGGAAGAGCAGAACGCCCAGCTCTTCCTCTGTATTATATTAATTTAAGTTCCTGCTGTGTACAGATGACTTAGTGCAGCTCCATCCCACAACACAGCTTAATTACAGTACATTCTACATAAACACTACTGGACATGGTTTTCAGAAAAGAAGTTTAAAAAAAAAAAAAGGAAACAAATCTCACTTTGCGTAGCAGACTCTATCTGAAAACATCTTACAACTTATAATGGGTTAACTCGCAGTGCTACAGGGAACTTTTTTGGTGTGGCTGTAAACACTGTCACTGAAAAAGAATGTAGAGTCTTCTACCCAATTAAATCAAACTTTGGCAATACATCAGTACCCATTACAGTCTGCACAGATTGTAATGCATATATACACATTTGTATACA
The DNA here is from genome assembly GCA_025399955.1 of Galeichthys feliceps. Classification (NCBI taxonomy): domain Eukaryota; kingdom Metazoa; phylum Chordata; class Actinopteri; order Siluriformes; family Ariidae; genus Galeichthys; species Galeichthys feliceps. Next base: position 33,817,930 of record JAODTV010000003.1, read on the forward strand.
TGTATATACACCTCAGAAATTCAAATAAGTAATCATGAAATTCAGGGGGAAAAGAATTTAAGCAGACAAATTAAGTTAGATAACTTTTTTTATAATTCAAAGACAAATGATAGAAAACAGAACAAAAGAAGTATAATGCAAACAGTTTTATTTAAAATGGAAATTAAAATATCGAGAATTTCACTACCATCATTTAAGAAATATTGGGTTTGTTTTGGTTATTTGAGGTATCCCTCAAGGCTCTGTACTTTTTCCACTCCTTTTCACAGTTTAAAATTCTTCTCCTTTGTTATATTATCATATTGTTGCTCTCATTAGTCCCAAGTCTTTAATGTCTTAAAGTATCTTTAATGAGCATTCAGACTTCTGCCTTTATTGGGTTAATTTCAAATTATCTTAATTTCAAATTATCTTCAACTTGATCTTTGAATACATAATTCTTTCACTAAGATCTCTGCAATATTGCAAGACTATACTCAATCTTAAAGTAGATCAAAACTTTTATAAGCCCCTATCTTTATTATTGCAATAACTGTTTTACTGGTCTTCATGACAGATTAGAATGTGTCCAAAATTCAACTCCTAGATGTAAATGTCCCATATTTCAGCCCAGGGTATCCATGTTTAGTCCTGGTGATCTACCATAGCTCTCTGGAACATTAGTTCCAGCCTGAACATGGTGAGGACAAAGCTTGGGCACTGTCACAACCCACTCTCTTTCATTTGTTTACCCATCTCTTCTATATTTAATACAAAATCCTCCTGTTCACCTGCATAGCTTTAAATGGCTGTGTTCCAGGTTAGCCCAATGAAATGTTATTTCCATACACACATTAGTTAAGATCGTTTGGTGCCAGTGAATGGTCACGAGACATAGACTTTCTTTATGGGTGGCCAGTACTCAAGTGGATTGATGCCTAATCTTTGGAATTCATCTCCATTAAATCTGATCCCTTGCCTGTATCATATACTACACCACAGCTCAAAATCCCATTTTACAGTAACTAAGCACTTGCTCTCTTCACTATATACCTTCTCATTCCGTTTCTCCCACCTCTATATCTACCTTTATCCCATTGCTATTACATGTCTATTTGTGTATGATGATTGCATGATTATAAACTGTTTATTCATGTTGTAAGTGATGTTGAGGTTGAGAATTGCACGATATAAAAACACCTTATAATGAAATGAAGTTTCACTATAATTAAGAATATGATACACTTTCTTGTAATCTGTCCTAAATGACATCGGACAAATATTTTTAGAACGTTCAGCTGAAAGGTATGTTACTGAAGCTCAGTTATTTCATCTAAATTACAAACCATGTATGTATATTGTTCAAATAAACAAAAATTTGTTTGAGCTGCTGTTTCTGTTTGTATGGTTTTAAATCGTTTGTCTGTGTGGCTCAGAATACCCCATATTTTATAGACAAAGCTTCCTAAGCTCATGAGTTCTTGAATGAAGACATCTCTAGATTCCATGCACAATTTTAAGTGGACCAGGAATGCAGCCTTGAGGCACTCCTTATAGATCAGTTAGTGTGAAGATGTTCTACCAGAATGAAGCTTAAGAAAACTATTAAACATGGATTTTTTTTTAGAACAATCCACAACTATACCATGTCATGTAACTACAAGGTTTCAAGTTTAGAAGTCTTATACAATACAATGCATGTTTAATTTTTTTATTCACATGGTACATAATCAACAATGACAAACAGGTTGAAGCATATTTATAGCATCTGCTGTATTTATCAGTGAGTATAAGGCTAATTAACATTTTTCATAGAACTTGTGCACATGATCACATCAGTTATTTCTGTCGCAAAAAAGAAATCTTATGAATAATAATCCTATTGATTTAGTTGATATACAGTCACCATTCACTTTAATAGAAACACATGTACACCTGCTCATTTATGCAGTCATCTAATCTGCCAAATCATGTGGCAATCATGCACATACAGGTCAAGAGCTTCAGCTACTGTTCACATCACTGGATAGCTGCATAAATGAGCAGCTGTACAGGTGTTCCTAATAAAGTGGACAGTCAGTGTATACAGTCATGGGTAATGTGTATATACATATAGGCATGTTAAAAGTATGAATGGTTGTGAATAGAATATATACAAATAAAGTAACAATGTTGAATATGCACTGTTGTGCATTTAGGTAACAATATCTGTGTGTAATAAATATTTATACAATAATTCACAAATGATACTTTGCATATTAAGTGCATTGAGCCAAAAGCCTTTTTTTCCTTTTCTTTTTTTTAACACGTTCCCACAGAGGTTTTCATGTTATATAGCAGGGTACCTGTAATGTGGCTAATGCAAACAGTGTTCTAACATCACTAGACAACTGGGTAATTTAGGTAGCAACCTGAGTTCATTTGAGTAGACAAATCAGTAATGCTTTCACAACTTGACTATCTCAAGTTTGTACTTACATGACCAAAATATCTGCACGATTTCTGTTGTAGCACTAGATGTTCCAGTCCAACATTAAAAGTAAAGCTTCTCAACATTCAAACAGACATACATAAATACACACGTACATAAATTCATACAACAGCATTCATGCACTTGATCAAATTCAGTAATGAGATGATTTACTCCTGTCTCCATCTCGACCTGTTTTCCCACCAAGCATAAACAACAGTAAATAAATTGCTACAACTAAATTGTGTTGTGAGAGGATTTAGTATTTTTAGAATTTTTTCTGCAATATGAGTACAAAAGGTTTACAAATTTGGATCCATTTATTTTTACTAATGTGTAAATATATGACTGCCAATTACTAACAGATAGTTACTGCACAAATACTGATCATTTTTTACTCAGTGTTCCAATTCATTTCCATAAAGAAATAGTATCTTCCCCCCCCCCATCCCACTGTATAAAGTTTCTGCACACAGCACAAAGCGAGGTCCTTAAAAAGCTGTGAATGGTTGTATTAAATCTCACGACCCATCACAAACTCAAAGACTGCCAAAATAGACAGGCAGCGCCTCAGGTGAGACGAAAGCAGGTAAGAAAAAAAAAAAATGTAAACATCCAAGTTACAAAAATAAACTAATCCTGGGTTAAGCATACAGTAGGAATATGAGGTTGGCCTGGCCATTTTTACAAAAATACAGGTCATTTCGTTGCGGAAAAAGAACTCCGGGTGTTTGAATGGTAGGGAGAGAGAAGAGCATGGCTACAGTGCAGGGCTGCTTGAAACTCAGTGTGGAGTGTGAGGCGTAGGCGAGGTTCTTCACTCTGACCCTGTGTTTACCCACCAGTGGCACCAAAAAGTCTGTAGGCTTTAGTGAATGTTCAGGTTGTGAAAGTAATCAAAAGTGGCCCCTAAGGCCCAGCTTGTTTCAGCATTGTTCACCTTTTTAGCAAGCTGTAGGAGATAAAAGAGACAGAAGGCACAGAATTATCATTAAATTGCTCAAATTACCTTATTTTACTGCCATTCATAAACCATAAATAGATATATACTGTACTCATTTCTGTCCATTCACAACTACACTTTAAATTATCCTCTAATTTGGCATTTTTATACAGTAAGAAAGCTGCTGTGTCATCACAAACACTCAACAGTGAAATGCCCACCTGTAGAGCAGTGTTGTCCTTGAAGCCAAATCCCTCTTTCAGTAGCACGGTTATGTAGGTCATGTCCATGCACAAGAACGGGCTGATAGGACGGTATTTAGTCATCTTGTTGCAAACTTAACAAAAACAGGAAAAGGATAGGTTTTAGATTGCAATCTATGTCTATTCAATAAAATATTGATCAATTTTTCAGTCATAGAAAACAAAATTTAAGACTAATTCATTTTCTAAATTTTTTAAAATTACATTTAGAAAACTACACACCCTCCAATCAGCTTAAGTCACTGGGAAGAATTATGCAACACACCAAAATATTAATGTAAGTCACGTTTGCCTGTCTGCCACAATACCGCGAAATAGACACACATACAATGTTGAACATTTTTCTCGAGCTGAGGTGTAAGATAGATTGTTTCATGGCTTAGGTTGCACATATTATAAAGAGGTGGCAAGCCACAAGGGGCAATCTGTGACAGGTTGCTAAGTATTCTTGTATGGGGCACGTCATTCAGTCACAGCTTCTCTTGTGAGGCAACTAGTGTATGACAGTCAAAGAGGAGGAGAAGAAGGAGGAGGTCCACCACGTGCCAAAAGTGGCTCATCAAGACCACGCAACAGTGTTCTCGCTACACAAATAAAAGCCTTGCATAAAATACCCAACTCATTTGCGCTCAAAATAAATCTGGCACTTCAGTGATATTTGTTATTTGATAGAATCTGGTTAATAAATCAATCTCAGGTGCGTCAGGTGCTTTTTTGGAAGGCTGACCTTCATGTAATAGTCAGCATGCCAGTGTTTGCAGTAGCATGTTCATTATGACAGGTAGGTCATTATTCGGAGGGCCCTAAAATGTGCCAAGTTAGTGGGCTGGGCAGATACAGAGGTAGTAGAACACACAGGATCAGGTATTTGTGTGGGAGAAGGACAGGGTGTGTTTATGTGGTGGTGAAGCTGTAATTTTGTGAAGGTTGTGCGATTGTCGGGAGTCTCAAATGCAAATAAGCACTGAGAGTTTATATTTGTACAGTGTGTACGGTAAGGCTTTGACCTGAATGTGCCTGGGAGGGAAGGAAAACTTCCAAAGGCTGGCGCCTTACCTTCTTTGGCTCTCTTCTTGAAATCTCTGACCTCCACAACACCGCCTCTGGTACCATCTAAGACAGACAGAGAAAATGAACAAATCAGTTATGGAAATTCTCCTAAAATTTTCACTATTGTTACTGTGGTCTACATAAACAAACGCAGAAATCTATTACCAATAAGACCAGACTCCACAGCTCTGTCATAGTAATAGGAGAAGGCATAGAAGACACTGTTTCCCTTGACTTCATAGGGCTGGTGTATGATCCCTTTCACCACACGCATAGCTTCATGGTAGCACAGTTTATATCCTGCATAACCTGTAAAGGCAAGATCCAATGAGACGTGATGCACATTTTAAATTATGCATTTGAAAAAAAAAAAAACATTTGAAAAAACCGCACAAAGCAAAATACAATACTACAGTATGACTTTAGATTTAAAAGGTCCTACCTCAGAGGCTAAAAATAGACTCACTATGTACTTAATTAAACTAGGAGTCTTGTCTTGTTGAGTGGAAACCATATGCTGACAGAGTCTACACTTAGAACAGAAGCCAAGTTTGTTAGCGATTTCATATTACAAAATTGGGAGTGGTCATGATAAAGCTGCAAGCTATGTGAAACGGAAAATACCAAGCATGTGACTTAACCAGTATCTCTTGGCTACATGACTGCGGTAAGGGAGTGTTATATCATTTGAGGACTGAACTAACAATTTTCTCTTCACTTAAATACAATGTTTGCAGTATTATTATTGTTCAAATGCCTGAGAGGTGGACAATTACATGGAACTGGCAAAACCCTGAATATGCTGTTTAGCTCCACAATTACACAATTACACCCTCACTAAAGTGCTGTCAAATTAATGTCTTAAACTCAATTTTGCTCAGCCTTGTGTAACGGGTTACTCATATCAAGAAAATCTTTGGAACTGAATAATTACTCTTAGGATCGTTATCTCCTCTGAGACCTGGGGTTCTTTTTTTCTGTTGTGGACATTGGGAAAAAGAAGAAAAGCAGGTTGCTTGTTTAGCTCTTACCATCTGGGATTCCACTGATTTTGTAGGTGATCCCACCAAAGGTCCAGTCTTCTCTGAACTTCTTAGGTAGGCAAGAACTTGTGAAAACCTTGTAGTCAAGACCTGGATGATGCACAAGTCGGGACAGAATTTTAACTATCACTGGATCCCGGAAATATCAATGTTTAAATATGAATGTGTTGATTATGTCAAGGAACATCAGAAACCATTACCATCTGCTCCAAGCGCACCAAGAGTTGCCAGTCGGGCTGCGAAAAGTCCATTTCCAAGGTAACTATATAAGGAAAGAAGGTTGGTGTATAGATGAATTTTGCAGTTATAATTGTATAAGTACAAAATCAAACAAGTTTTGCTCCAGTAAAATACCTGTGAGTGTAAAGATCGTACGTAGTGTTGAACATTTCCATGTGTGCAATGTAATTATGAGGAGCATTCTGCACTGTTTTCTGCATTGGAAAAAAGATAACTATGAGGTTGTTTTGTATAAATATATATAAATGAATAAATGACACTACTACAAATATGAACGACACTACTCTCGGTCATAGTCTTTACATACACATAGTCAAACATACCTTTGATTTTGGGAGAAATGTGATCTGGGTTGAACCTCCACCCAGATCCAAGATTCCTACAGTTTTTCTGGTATTGGCATACAAGTGACCTGTAACACAGAAGTATGGCAAATTATATAAAAGATACAATTTTAAAGATCTCAACATTATAGGCAGAGGTAGGGTTTATCATGACCTTTGACACTGTTCACTTATGGCCATATTTTAATAAAATAAGACAGAGTTCATTCTGTCTATGGCAGACAAAAAAAGGCATATTAGAGATAGTTAAGTCATAGTTTACGGGTTGTCTTTTTTAAATCTGTTATATATAAATCACTCATGTTCTATCAGAGTTTCTACCAAGTGAGAACTGAAGTTGTCAGAGGCAGATGGTAGGAGCTGAGTCATGAGCAGTGCAGCAGAGAGGAGATTCCATTATTTTATCGCTCTAAAAAATTCAGTGAGACTCCACACTGACCACAGACCACCAGCCACCAGCCACCATCCACCACTGACACCAGCTTAGCAAAAATATGAGCAATACTTAACCTGTCAGGAAATTCACTGTAACCCAGGCCAGAACTCCTGTAGAGCAAGAAAGACAATCCATAAGATCACAACATATACTGTTGTTGTTGTTGTTTTATAGAATTAGTAATCTACGCAGATAACACTTAATCAGCACAGACAGTTTCACCACATTTATTACACTGAACTAAATATCAGCACTTTTTAACATACATTTCATACTCAAACAAGGAGTTTTCTAGGATGAACTGCTTTGAATAATCCTCCATACTATTAATTTCAAGAAAGCAGTAAGTGTCTATTACTTGAATTTTAAGTTACCAAGGTATGATTTATTTATTCTGGCAACCTACGCCCTACTTTGGGATACGGGGCCACCACTGAGTCATTGCCATAACTTGGCCACCTGCTATTAGTGGTTTTAAACTCTGCCAGATAGCTCAGACAGATTTTAAGTACATGCACTGCATGTTTCTTCATTAAGGTCAAATCTTAATTCATAAAGGGTTCCCTGATTTCTTGACCATCAGGGTTCAGCCCAGGTAATCAGACATGTCTGAGATGTGATATTACTCACAACTCATAAAAGCAGGTAATGACTTGTACATCTGAGCTTGCAATAACAAAAATGTATAAACCTACATTTAAAAATGTATTTAACAATAAATGTGGGAGGATGAAAGTAAATTCATTAAGGTTTCAAAAGAAAAGAATATTGCCAATTCATAGTTAAAACTACAACATGGCATACAGTTAAGTGTCTATGTCTGCAATATTTTGGAAGAAATTACAAATAATGCCTAAATGGTAAAAGCAGTGAAAAAGAAGACTTAATACCTTCATTTGTACCATTCATAAGGCTGACACTGTTGCTTGGCACATAGAAAGGAGATTCATCAAATATGTGTTTTACCTGTGAACATAAGAAGTTAATTTGAGTAAAAATTTCAGTCTTTAGCACACAATACAACTGCTAAAACTATAATCTTACATGATTTGCAATTTACTCAAATACACCCTGTATGGAAAAAAAAAAAAAAAAAAACACTCTAAACCTCATGCCAAAGCCTTTTATCTGCAGGAAATGCGCTGAAATCAACTGAAATTGTCTGTAACTGAGAGAATCTGAAACCATGTATGTGGTTGCTGTGTTGGTAAAATAATTCAAAAGCCAGTTTATTCCAATGTCCCAGACAGCCTCAGAACAGCTGTTTTTATGCAATAGCAGCCTCGAGCCCTTTTTTCTTGCTTTTTCTCTCCATCACACACACAATGTGGTTAACATCTCCCTGTCTTTGGCGGAATAGTTGGTTTCTCCACCAAAGTGTCTGAGGAGAGGAGCGATAGGGGAAAAAATCAAGGCAGTGAAAAAGAGAGCTCGCCTAACCTCGTCCAACAGAAGTTGGGCTTTCTCCTTGGGCATCAGCCGCAGGCCAGCAGTGGCTTTCAATAATACGGGGGTCTGCCACCATTCCTCCTTGGGGATGGTCTTTTTAGCCACCTTCAGCAGCTGTCTGATGGTCTCTCCACCCTGAAACAGACCATTTCACCAGGGTGAATCCACTGACCATGAAGTCAATAACAAAAAATTCTAACAACAAAAAATGTTTAAGAAATAGTTTAACAAAATCTATCTACTGGATGCAACTGGAGGAACATTATGCAAATGGATATTCTTGTCTACAAGCCCAATATCTAGTTAGAGGGCAGAATAATTACTGGCGTAAGGTAAATCAGCCTGCCACAAATGTGGTTAACACCAGATTGGAAAAATACATATGTCACTATGAAAATAACTGTGCTGTCACAGAAGAAAGCCATACTTTGGTGGATGGTCTGGAATCCAAATTCCACTACTGACCATCTTATTATCAAATGATCCATCAGTGGAAATAACAAAAACGTGACATGCCAGCTAGAATTTGAGGTAAAATTGTGGTGGAAAAAGTGAGGTCTATTAGGATATAACAGTAATTGTCCATAATGATGTGGTGAGAATGATATCGGCTTACCTCGTCAGGATTATCTCCATATGCTGACAATCCAGGCTTCACTGCTTTATACATTTCATTGTCAAGCACTGGCAGCCCAGCTGTCAGAGATAAACAGAGACAGATGAAACAATTGGTCTAGAATATGCATATCAACTTCTTCAACTCGGATACAGCAGTTGTGCTTGTGCTTGGACTTTTGGCCATTGTGAGTTTGTAAATGGCTATTGTAACCATAAAATGGTGACCACAATGATTTTTCCAGACAGACAAATTATAAGTTCCTTCGGACTCAAATTTACCTCATCGCGGGTGATGCTATGTCTCAACATGAAGAACATTTTTATAAATGACTACTACTAGTCATTTTTAACAGACTTCCCAATTTTGATGACTGAAACTGCTTCAGTGTCAAAACTATAAACTCTTACACTTCTCTCTCTCTCGCTCTCTCTCTGTCGCACACACACACACACACACACACACACACTCTTTCTCTGCCTGCAAAGCTCTTTTTCCCTTCCCACCCGAATATTTCTATTTGCCTTAGCACCTCACAGTGAATAATCCTGCAGTAAACACAGACACTGCAGAGAGACAGCACTAGGTTTGCTAGCGCAGGAGAGAGAAAGCAAGAGAGAGACAGTGAGAGAGGGAGGGCAAGAACGAGAGGAGTCAACTGAGTTTACAAGGCAGGACTACACAGGATCACTCGGAGTTCATGCTGTAATGTTCTGCCCTGAAAATGGAGGTGACTATGGACAAGAGCGATGGAGCCACTACAGAAGAGAATATTGAAAAACCTTGAAGATTGGCAAAGGCACTCACCTTCTGCTAGGTTCACATGTTCTGTATGGACTTATTAGCAGATTTGAAAGGGAATAGAGAGAATAAGAACTCACCTGGGTCCTTCTGAATAAACTTGTACACGTGGATGCGGGTGCCACTGCTGCCGGCGTCGAACATGATCCCATGAAAGGTGCGAGGCAGTGATACCTCAACCTTTGTTGGTACCTCTGGAGGCAGTAGATTGTCCATGCTGGCATGGTGGTTGAATATGCGATGGCGGTAATTGTACAAATGGCGGTTGTACAAGGGGTGGTTGTAGTATGTTGCTTCAGCTTGGAAGTACCCAGCCAAAAGCCACAGGGACACCACCGACAGAAGAAACATCTGCTGTGGCATGGTTTCTCTCTCACACGGCAACACTATCGACAACTGGAGATGTGTTTCTTTAAAATGTGTTCTAAAATCTTTTAAGCTGCTTTCTAAAGGAGGAAAGCGTTTGAAGACTTGGCTTGCTCTTGTGGAGAAAGAAGCTGAGGAGCATGCAAATGCAGATGAAGGTCAGCAGATGAGGTGAGCAGCTGAAGAGAGGAAAATAGCAGTAGCAGAGATCGAGAGAAAGAGGGGGGGGGGTGAAGACAGAGACACACTCGGGACTGGATGGTGTTCTGTTAACAGTATATAAAGACATAAGGGCTTGGCAGGGGGCCATGCCAAGCAAAACTGTCCACCAATCCTGAGGCTCACCATCTCAAGTCCTCCAGGAGCCATCCCCCACCATCCTCTTCCCCTCCCTAAAAAAAACCTCTTGTGGAATACCTGCTACACAGCACAATTTCTTTCTCCTAAATAGATGTACCAACCCATGGAATCCTCATCTGAAGTGGCTTCAATGCAGCTAGAAAGATTCCTATAAAGCTGAAAGAACTATATATTTGGACTTCAAAACAGGTTCGACTATTAAGACTAGGAGCAGTGGTCTTAAAATACACTTTTATGGGTGTACTTAATTAAGACCTATGGTCTTCATTACTACTTGCAGCCAGCTACTATCTCTGTTGACAATTTCACCCTCTACTTGCAAATCTCCAATTACTTTAAGTAAGCTTTTTCTTCCTTTTACTCCTAGTAATCATAAATCTGCTACTAAAGAACCATAAATGACTTTACACAAAGTGACAGCTATTTTAGACATAACTAATTTGCATTTTTCAGCACATAGCTTCTTAATGTGGCCTTTTTCTGTCCTTGCTTGTTTATAAAGGAAGGAAAAAGAAATGTAGACATTATCTAATTCATTGTGGAATTTGAGGAAAAAAATGAGGATAAAAATTTGCACTATAATCGTTAAAACAAGACATCAACTGTCTCTACAGCATCTGCCTAGCTAGAATAGCTTAAGTATTTCTTGGCAGAATTATATCCTTTGTATGTATTAGTTTTTGTGTGTGTAACTCGATTTCTGTGTGTGATATAAATAAACTATTATTTTAATTGTATTGTATTGTATTGTATAACTTGGACAAATGTATGCATGGTTGTGAGTATTTGTCGGAAATGAGAGTTACTTGTATTGTTTTCTCCTTTACCGTCACCTGATTTGCAGACTGTGTGCATGTTGTTTGCTGCCTTCACTGAAGAAGTGTAAGAAGATTCTATACCAAATGAACATAAGGACCATTCAGAAGTAAAAATAAAAGTCATAGCTTTGTGTTTTGTTGTTGCAAACTAAATTCCCAAACTCTTAATTCTTAACTAAAATGCATCAAGTGATTTCCACAAAGAGAATTAGTGTATGAACACAGCGTAAGTAAAAAGCATGTGAAAAATCATTTAACTCCCACTCATTGCTTCAACGACCACAGGATTTTCAGCAAGAGGAGAAAATATCTACAGGCTTGCCTAAAAAGTAGTATGAGAACTATGAGTGGTTAGACTCTCCACTTTAGGTGGGTGTTATGGCTGGAAAAAAAACAGTTTTAACCATCCTTGCAGTTCTCATAAGATTTTTCTTCATTTGCACTGAGCGTGTGCAGATGCGAGACGTTTGCAAGTGCTTCAGGCAGAAGCGGCTACAGATGAAGACCTCATCTGAACCGTGGGGTTTTCTCCACCCTGTTAACATGAAATTCCACTGCCCAGGCAGGAGCCACATGCACTGTTAAAGGAATTGTTTTGTAGAACTTGTACATAATTCAGCTCTGAAGAAGCTGGGCCACCGCGAGCTTCCTCTTTTCTTCCTTGCAACAAATGAACGTGGTTCACCACACAGTGCGGCTTCAGATAGGCTCTCATCACTGCTGTGATGTGAGCGCTGACTGAGTGCTGACTGAAGCGAGGGAAGAGCTGGAATGGACTGAGGAGGATCCCAGGCTGGTGTTTTAACATTTTGAGGTGGGAGGAGTGCCATGAAGAGGGTAGAAAGGAGAGAGAAGGAGGGGGAGCAAAGGTGGAGTTTGGCACTGTTTGCACTCTCATCTTGCCATTCCTGTCCTGAGCCACTCGGCTCAAGCAGGGCAACTGTTCCAACGTTGTAATTTGGAACTAAAAATATAACATTTTCTTTCCTCTTTCTCTACTTTTTTAAAATTCTGTGGTACCCCATTATGGTCTTTTCTCCTTTGCCAAGCATGCATGTGCTGGACCTCTCATTGACTTCTGACAATTTAAGAGGACACTCCTGGTTGTGCCATAGTAACAACATTATGTCCTATGAGCTAATTTAATAAGTGGCTGACTAACACTTGAGTGTCATGAAAATGTACTCACACTCTCTTGAACAAAGCCATTATATCCTCGCTATACTGACTGATCCGCAAAGAAGCCCATGCAGTCCTCAAGGGTATGAGAATTATGTAAGCATTAAAATTTACAATGTGATACTAGACTGTATCACCTTGTTTTCTGACACAGGCTGACTAAGAAGCATAGTTGTAATTATGTGTACACATAACTGCAGACAATTACTGACAAAGCATTTTGTGGATTTTCACATCTTAAACTGTGTTTACAGAGTGAAGCAAGGGAATGACTACATATTATCTAACTGATGTGATGAAAAATGAGCTGGAAATGATAGAGACAAAGCTTGACAAGTTTAGAAACCCATTTAGGCATTACAGACTGACAAATATTTTGCCACGAAGAATGAATCCTAATTTTAAAAAACGTGTTGCTCAGCCAGAAGCGTCCTGTAATCTACAGTACATTGCAGTGAAAATAATGGAACACTACTTTAAATATCGAAAGAAATGTGACTTCAATCAGAAGGAAAATGAAGAGCTTGGAGGAGAAACAAAAAATCAGCAAACCAGCGTCTGAAATCTGTAATAAAGCCACTGGCTTGAAAACGTATTTGTCATGTTTCAGTGTCACTGAACTTAGATGTGCTAACTGGAGCTATTGTAGTTAGTAAATCATAACCTTAATGTTTTATTATGCGCACAAATTACAGGTTGTGGAGATTACTTAGCCACATCACTGCAGTCACAAAAAAAATAAAAAATAAAATAAAAATAAAAACCTTAGTGGACAGTAGCTGTTAAAGGATTAAATTACAAACACAATTTTATTTTAATCTGACACAAAAATGTAAGCCTATGTAACGTCTCACATTGTAATAAAGCACTGCTACATTATGAGTCATTCTATATTGCTGTACATCCCTGATTCAACTTGAACAAAATCCTTACAACATGCAGTACATCTTCCATGTTGTATAAGTTGATACTTCCCAAACCAGAAATCTACGATAAATATACTACATAGGCAGCCACTGAAATGCCAAGTTTGTGGGTGTCCTGCCCAAGAACTCCCATTGAAGCGACCAAAACCTTGTAATTACAATTTTGGTGATAATGACAGCTTGGAAATGTTCACAGTTCTGTCTATAGGGAGAAGAAGATGGGGGATGGGCCATTTTCATCTATCATAGCATTTAGCTTTAAATTTAGTTGCCTAATGGTATACATGGTGCTATGGCTACTGGCCCGATACATTTACAGCAGTTCCGCCATTTTTTGCCACATGTTCATTTAGCTTTTTCTACTTGTGGAATGTTGTATGGACATCTTCCAGTTACGTCAGAAATGAGCACAAGCACAGATTATCGAGTAGTCCGGAGGCTGGTCGGACTGAGCGCAGGCATGTGAGGCCTGGCGGGTGCTGCTGGACAGACTCAAAGCAATGTTCGGCACTAAGTATACAGTATATTATATTTTAGAGGACTTGGCTTTCTGAGAACTTTAACTTCTGTGGCTAGTCCACAGTTTATGTAATCATTCCTTATACAACATCTCAATCGTTCACTTGCCTTAGCAGAGTTCCTCTCAGGACATTCATCCAGCATGCTTGCATAACCCTCTCATCTGCCAGTCTTTTTCAAATGAAACTTCAGTTCTTTTCACTTTCAAAATCATGCCAACTGCCAACAGAACAGAGATAATCACATAGATGTCATAAGAATTATAGAAATATTTCAGCAAGACATGTTTGGTATTCAATGCTTGCATCTATTGGCATTCATTTTAGCTACTACGGAAGTCTATCTCACCAACATGTTCTCAATATATACATGCCCTACTCTTCCTACATAGGGGAGAGCAGGGAGACTTGGGACGGGGAGACTTGGGACAGTTTGTGTTCCCATAAATTAATTTCAACCAATCAGGTTTTAGATAACATCAGAAGTTAAATGTTGCTGCTTAGAGTAACCGACTTCCTTTGGCGCTATGAAGCTGGACCCTGCAGCAAGGTTTGTGCAGTTAAATATTTTTGTCAATCAAAACTTGTATTTTCTACTTCACCTCCACCTCCATTCTATGGTGTAATGTACAGCGGTGAATTAGGGATTTATTAGGAAATAAAGTATGCAGCCTAGAGTTACCAGATATAGTATTATTTATTACATTTAAATTCCTGGGGGGGAAACATTTAAGGATTTTTTTTCCAAAATGGCCAGATGGGGAGAGTTGGGACAGTTCATTTTACAGGGTTGTTTTTTTTCTTGTGGTTTACAAATATAAAATTGTTTAAAAATGTTTGTTAAAAATATGGGTGTGTACTTGCATGAGGATTAAACTTATTTCATTCCTTCTTGAAAATGGAACTGTTTTGTCGAGTCAGGTTTTGGGTAAACTGACATTTTTCTATCGCTGTACCAGCACTGTGTTCATACAGTTCATATGGTACAAGTTTACAAGATAATCAATAAAAATTAAACATGTAGGCTTAAGCTAGGTATTTTATTTTCATTCCATGTCTCCTCACTATGTCCCGAGTCTCCCAACATAATGCCCCATGTCTCCCAACATAATGCCCCATGTCTCCCCCAATGTCCCATGTCTCCCTGCAAAAAATAATGACGGAAAAAGTGAATCCTGAAGGCCAGTATATGTGACAAGCTGAGAAACTAATGTTATGGTAAGAGGGTGGAGTAAATCCTCTCTAATACAGTATGAATGTGACGCTACCTGCAAAGAATTTCACACAATCTACAAAAGCTGAAAAGTCTCCCCGCTCTCCCCTACATATTCCACCTAATATCAATCAACACGCTGATGAGAAACCAGAATTACAGTACTTGAATTGATTTTCTGACTGATTTTTGTTTCATTATTTCATCACTTTAAAGTCTTAATCCTTCTTGTTGTACTGGAACTTTTATGGTTTCTTGGTTTTATTCGCTCAGTTCCTGAACTTCGTGCTGATGCCGCTGTACTTGCGCACCGTCTTCATGGGCTGCTCGGCGTTCCTGTGGGCCGCGTTCTTGTGTTTTTCACAGCAGAGTGGTGACGGCACCACGGCCACGGCTCTCCACTGGATAACCACCTCCGAGAAACGGATCATGCGCCGCAGCACTAACGAGGAGAAGTGATGAACGTGAAGGCACACAGGAACAGCGACCCTGGTGCCTTCACTCATGCTACAGACGTGGACGGACACGTTGGACAAACCCTTATTTATTTTGTTTATTTATTTATTTATATATGTGTGTGTAATGGAATTGTCATGTGACTTGAAATATTTTTCCACTGAATCAGGATACCTCATATGTCCAGGCGTGTGCTGATAATCGGTTCAATGACACACGTACGTGATATTGTGAGGTCAGCACTCCATCTTCGTGCCTTTCACAAGGCTAACACTTTATGTACAGCTTTAATTGGCATTCATAATGTTTTTAGATCTCTAGATATTCTTCTGATGTTGTTTAGCTTAGCTAAGATAACACGGCCTCACATGCAGCACAATCAGCTCTTTGCTAAACAAACTGTCTGTGTTTTTAAGATTGTATTATTATTTTATTTTATACCACAGCACTGTTAAATTCTCAAACCTGATTGGTTAGGAGGTGTTGATGTATTTTCTATAATAGCAGCTCTGACAGTAGTGCAGCTCCAAATCACAGGTTTACGTATATTACGCTTTGGTATTTCATCGTTTCTTTAGTAACATCATACCCAGTGATTTGTACATCAGACGCTCGACATGTTTTAAACATATTTTAAAAACGTGTGTAGTTGTTGATATGATGTGAAGTCTTCTGTAAGGAGACGTTTATTTCACATTTATGGAAGGAGTCTCCAGTGTCAGCACTTTATAGCAGTCAGAGGTGAAGCTGTAACTTTGTTTTGGTTGTTGTTTTTTTTTTAAATTGAATTAAATAAATTCATTTATTTTGTGGATGTTCCACAACAACAACACTCCATCAATCCATCCATTATCTGTAGCCGCTTATCCTGTGCAGGGTCACGGGCAAGCTGGAGCCTATCCCATCTGACTATGGGCGAGAGGCGGGGTACACCCT
>JAODTV010000003.1:34068181-34083208 GCA_025399955.1 Galeichthys feliceps
ATTGAATACACCCTGGAATCTCAGTCCTACTCTGTCACCTGCACTGACATGAATCTTCAAATCTTCAGGATATCTTTAAAACTTATTTAAAACCTCATTTTAAATTACTAAATACCATTCTTGGTGTAGGACAGAGCTGAGAATATTGGTGCATTTCTTTAACTGATCCCTCCTTTACTTTCAGGTTCATATGAATATGGGACTCCCCCAACTTAAGCAAACATATGAAAACAAGTTGACAAACTCCTCCCACACTGGTAAGTTGTGAAAATTTCTCTTCACGGGTTTTTTTTATTTTTATTTTTTTATTTAAAAACGTATTAAAAATTTACCAAATGGATTTGCTGTCAGCGATGACATACAACTACAGTAAATGCATACTTCATTTGGATCTTATTACATCTTAAATGCATATTTGAATCCATAGGTTAAGTTTGTATTTGTTTATTTGCCTTGACAGACAATATCAACCGAAAGCGCTGGAGGAAACTTTTCCGGCGGGTACAAAGAAAACGGATGGATTGTAGTTGTGCTACTCCGCTTCAAAGGAAGTTACTTTTTGGACAAGCTTTGTCAGATGTTTGTGAAGAAAATGGCAATCCCCCAAAGCCCATTATGGTATGTCTCTAATTCATCAGATGAATTACATACAATATAAAATTGAAGTTTGTATTTTTGTATGTATTTATTATATGCAATGTCAAAAAGTTTAACTGTAAACCCCCCCGTCATGCAATCGTTCTTCAGGAGATTCTCTCAGTGCTGTGCAGAAAGGGCCCATACACAGAAGGAGTGTTCAGGAAAGCTGGCAATGCCAAGGCTCTGAAAGAAATCAAGGAGCAACTCAACAATGGAGTAGAAGTGGATCTGCAAAATAAGCATGTGATCTTACTAGCTGATCTCCTCAAGGTAAGACTTATTGAGTTAAATTGCATCTACCAATATGGAATGATGTTCTCACCATATCTATGTTGTGTTTAAGTATATGTGGTAATATCTCAGTATGCTAATGTCCTGAATCTAATTTAATGAATGGCAGGATTTCTTGAGGCACCTTCCTGGCAGTTTGCTAATGGTGGATCAGTACCAGGCCTGGATGACAGCAATGCAAAAGCAAGATTCACATGAAAGGTGCACTGAGCTCCAATTGTAAGTCTGAATTTGAATTGTATTAATGACAAATTTAAGTTTGGGTAACAAATAACAACCATAGTTTAATCTTACCTCTGTGCTTATTCCCTTTCAGGGTGATTAATATGCTTCCGAAGCCCAATATTATACTCCTGAAACATCTAATCGTTTTGCTGTACCACATCCACACCAATACAGATAGAAACAAAATGGAGTCCAGCAGTTTAGCTGTTTGTGTTTCACCTAACTTGCTCCAACCTGACAACATTGAAATGATAAAAAATGTGAGTATGCTGCTTTCATGATATGCTGTGATTCTTATTTATAGTCTATACATTAGTGATATCAGTAATGTGTGTTTTTGCAGTGAGTTCTAACAGGTTCGGTTGTTATGTTACTAACTCCAACCCTGCTACCATGTAGGTCTCAAACCTGACTCAGTTCCTCATTGACAACTGTTGTGAAATATTTGGAAAGGATGCACTGACACTTCTTGGGGACCCAGAAGAGGAAGAACTCAGTGATAAACATGGTAATATACTTTTATTGAAAAAAAAAAAAAATTGAATTGCTTCACATAAGATTAAGATATTAAAAGAAGATGGTTTTATTTATAGAGCATGTTCTTTTTTCCCCCCTCTGCCAGATTCACTGTCCTCACTCCATCATGACTCTGCCTATGACAGCAATGATCCTGACGTGGATGGGCATAAAGGGAGCTACACAGAAATGCACACCTTCCATTCTGATACTGAAGAGAAAACTCTGGATTGCTTTCAAGTGTCCTCCTCCCCTGATGCTGTGGAGAAAAAAACTAGCAAACCTTTTATTCGCCGATGCTCTGAGCCAACAATTGTCTTCAACAAAAGTGCTCGAAACCAGCCTGCCCTAACCAGGAGTCACACAGATACGGACTTTTATGGACATCATTTGACAAAACAGATCTCAGATGAATGTGTTTTGTTTGGGGCGGGCAAAAGGTCATTAACTGTGCATAAGAAAATCTATATTTCATCTCCAGCTGAGCATCTCCAGCATACCTCTAAACACTGCTCATGCTGCTCCTCTAGTTCTCTGGAAAGCACCTTCTCCAGTGCCTCAGAGAGCTCCATCCAAACTAGTTCCCCTATTATTTCATCCTTCAGTCAGAGACAGGTCATCCAACGTAAACTGTCTTTCCCCAGCCGTTCAAAGGCACGTGAGACTGTGCTTGGTGAGGCCACCAAGAAACGCTCCCAATCAATGAAAGCGCCAAATTCTCGGACTAAGGTTAGCTTTTCTCGAGCGGGCATTAACAAACGAGCTCAGAAGGCCTTACGTCACAGCCAGACTCTCCCTGAAGTGCTGTCTCTCGATAGGTCCTTCCTCGTGCCACAAAAGCCACGACGTTTATCTAGTGAGGAAGTGTTCCAGCAAGTGGACAGCAGGATTTTGGGTAATCCTCCATCCTATGACCAGGCAATTCAAGACAATGCTCACACTGCGCTTTCACTCTGCAGCCCATTGACTGTTGACGCTGCTAGGTGTCTATCAAGGCACACATGCAGTCAGTCTACATTCCCAACTGCAGAACCATCAAATTCCTGCTCAGTGAAAGATAGCTGTTGCTCGAGTGGAGAGAGGAGTGACGTACTGGCTACGTCATCTACCCCACCAGAGTCACGGCAGGGGATTGCATCAGAGACCAACTCTGAAGAATCGAAAAATGGCTTGTTGCACTGTTGTAGTCTACAAGTGTTGGAGGCTTTGGATGTCAGAGAGTCATATGTGTGACATGTTCTGTTTTGTTATATCTATTAGTCTGTGGGACATTTTTCTACCGATGTATCGTATTTTGAAGCAAAAAATAGTATCTGTGAAATAACAAGAGCTTCTAAGAAGTCTGTAATCGTGTGTGTGTGTGTGTGTGTGTATAATTTCTATATAAAATGCAACTTTGATGAGCCTTTGTGATTTATGAATTGTATTGCATGTGCACTTTACTTTGTTGCCTTGTCCACATTCACAGCGGTCATGTCTTGAGGCTAAATTGCAATGGTGATTCCAAGTGGTAGCAAAATGCATTTTGAGATGATGTTATGATTACGAATCATCAGTTAGATGTCTCAGTATATGCATTGAAGGAAAAGTGCATACTACCCGGTGACCTGTGATACTTATAAAAACTGGTACGATACTACCACACCCAACATGTCTGAAGGAGTCATTAAGGGTGGATTTCCATGGACACATTTCGACAAGTTACACACCCATGGTAGAGGGGGGGAAGAAAAAAAAAGGAGCTGTTCATGTAAAATGGATGTTCATAGCACTTTTGTGGCCTTGTACACAATAAACATTTGTCTGTCACCTTATCACTGTGTGTGCTCTGTCATGTTTTAGTAGAAATCCTTTAGCAGGAGCTTGTCTAGCCACTTCAGTGTGTGTGTGTGTGTGTGTGTGCGCACCTGTCGGTCTCCGCCCATTTGGCCCAGTATGGTCAAAGCCCATAGGCTATGAAGGTTTTTAATGCGGGTTGCTCGCAGGAGGTCCGCCGTCACTCTTTTCTCTCCGACAGGGAACAAAGGTCGCGTTTCTCAAGGTGCACCGACTGCAGAACTCGCTAATTGTGTGGAGCGTTAAGTTGGCACTTTAACTTGGAACGCGCTCAGGCTTTATCGTGACCATTATCGGGGCGAGGCTCTGACACCATCTATTGACAATGAGTCAGAAATGAACCTCAACCCGAGCGCTCCTCGCCTCCCGAGCTCCGTCACTCCGCTCCGCGCACTCTCAAGTAAGAACAACTAAAGGCGGTTGTGTGTGAACTCACCTTTATTTAACCTGCAAGCAGACACACACACACACACAACAGGACCGATCATGCCTAAACCAGTAAGTCACTGTCTTTTCTACAACCTGCTTATGTGTATTACTTTTTTAAGATCCAGGTAAAACAGTTAGGTAGCCTAATTAAGCTACCTGGCCTCTGTCGAGTCCTACAAATAAAACTTAAACCTTATTTGGTCCATTTTACTTGATCTATTTTAGCTGAACTCACCCTACTAAATCATAGACCACTTTATTAATGACATAATATAATAAGGACTCATTAATTAGGCTACGTCAGAGTTGTTGTTGTTGGTTGTTGTTTTTTTTTTTTTTTACCAAATGATATTTATTTGCATGAGCTCTTCGTGGCCTATGCTATAAGTGCTATATATTGAATAGTGTCAAATGATTGAGTTATGCGGAAGTTTCTGATTTAACCCTACAGGTGTCGGTATATGTGTATTACACAGTCACTGCTAATCATGTCCTATTACTACTTCAGCATATTTCATTTTCTCATCACACTAGAATCCAGAGATCGATCTCCGGCGGGCTTTAAACAGGCTATCTTTGTAATTAGATCGAGTAAGTTAGCTGTCGTGTGAAAAGTCAGTTCACTTGTGTTCACTTTGCCCCACAAAAATGCGTCATACATGGCTGGCCTGGTTGACAGGTTTTTGGTTTGTCATTGAAAACATTCCATGGAGTGCCAAACCGAAACACTTTAACACTTTACACTCTGTAAAGTCCGATTCAACACTTTTTACAATAAGAATGAGAGACTGTGTTTTGATGTGACCTGGTTGTCAGTGACTTCTAGTTGTGAAGTGAGAGAAAGAACCATTTCCTTGTCAGCATTTCAGTAATGTTAAAGTCACCCTGAGAAAAGGTAGCATAGTGCGGAGTGGCCATTTGAAATGAGACCTACTCTTAAGGCCAAAGTAGATACTTAACACACTTTATGTGGTTTTACAGATTAACTAGACTTTGACGCCACATTCAAGAATGATGAATACAGTAAAGTAAAATATTAGCTAAGCAGACTTGCCTGTACCATAGTGTTTGAATGTTTAGATAGGCTATGATGTCAAATTGCCATTCATTTCCTATTACACTTTAGCTAAGGGTTGGTCATCTGGTTAATTTTGTAATACACACTAAAATGTATTAGCTACTATTAACTTAAAAACTTGTTCGAAAAAGAAAACGAATGCTGTAATAGGCTCGGTTCCTCTATATTTTCTCAGGAGGCAATACTACAAAACTAGAGAGGTTTAGGTTTCAGATTCCAATGATACCCTGTCACCCAAAGCACAATCATGAACAGGAACAAAAGTCCCTGTGTTAGTAGCAAACACGGTGGAAATTATTTGAGTGGAGTAGTGTGTACATAGTGGCTTGTGCCTTGTGGGTGGGGGAAATCAAAGCTCCAGGAGAATCAGAAAGTCATCGTAGAGTGGTTGTACTGACCCCTACCCTAGACTTGGCCAGTCTTGTGGTCAGATCAAAAATTTGCAGCTCTGATAAATAGTTTACTGTTGCCCAGGGAGATGCTGATTAAACAGTGGCACTCATAGGACTTTCATAGTATAAGCAAATCCAGCAGTGAGGAAATGCTTTGAAGATACTAAATATATCTGCCATGGTTGACAATGAGATTATTAACATGAATGTCACCTTCGTCCACATTATTAAGGTTATAGTCATTTTTCATGCAAATCACATTTAATCATCTAACATGGTTCAGGACACATGTATACTACATGTATAAATTACTTATTTAAAACAAAATGTAAACTATATTACTTATTTAAAAGCCTTGTGCTTATTATCACTCACAACTATTAAAGAAGAAAGATGCTTATTTATAACAGCCCAGTGAACCTTGACAGAGGTTCAACAGCATTGACAAGGTTACACAACTTCTTTATGAACTTACTTCAGTGCTGTAAAGATAGACCCTTTTGAACCCTTGTGCAACACAAGTTAGTGTCAGCTTTTTCAGTCATTATCATTGTAATGGCAGGCAAATGGAAAAGAACACTTTAACATGGAACGCCACACAGTTTCTTTATTGAATTTTATACATGCACGTTATATGGGTTTATGTTTGACCTAGGAGCACTGTTAAGATCCTGACATAATTCTGGCATGTTATTTTGTAGGTAATTTGAATATCAATTACCTACCTGCATTTCCTAGAAACACAACATTTCCTATAAATCATTTCCATTGAATGTTCATGTAACTATTGTAAATCTAGACCAACTGGCTGCATGTCATCTTATGTAATTGATACAATTCACATACAAGGGTATAAAGACTTCGGCTGCAGCATTTTTATAAACATGTCTTGGTGTAGTGGCATTCCTTTCAACTCAGTTGACACAGCGTGCCTTCACTACACTTCACTCAGGACTCTTCTAATGTGTTTGCTCTTGCTTAGGTCAATGTCCGCGTCACTACAATGGACGCTGAGCTGGAATTTGCCATCCAGTCAGTCACCACAGGCAAACAACTCTTTGAGCAGGTGAGCTTCACTGGTCCCATGTCTGGGCTCAATACAGAGGCAGATATTTGTGAGCTAATTGACATTAGTCAGAAGGTATGTGTGGAATGACCACATATATCTGATTGTAACCATGCTCAAACACTACACTGTAAATTCGATTCTATTGAGATTATTTGTCAGTATATTAATGACAGTTGAACCGTCTCTCAAGTGAAAGTACAATTTAGACAGAAGTCTGTATTTTGAATAAATACAAAGTAATTTTTTTTAACAAAAGCAGAATATGCAGGACAAAGAATGCATAGTTACATATTGTCAGTAGCTGCATTATACATGTCATGGGGGCAGTCATAGAGAGTAAATGATTCACATAAATATTGGCCAGTGACTACTGGCAACATCTAGTTCATGGCATGATGTGCCACATGATATAGGGCCTTTAGGTGGGGGACTCCAGCAACACCAGGCAACTGATAAGATGACACTGTGATGAAGGGCAGGGGTAGTTCCACTGTTGATAGCTGTTGATGTGTCACCTGGAAGGTATTGATTAGTTTGCCATACACTGAGGAGAACACCCATCTAGATATTTTGCAATAACCAACCCTTCAACTAGAGCTCCACCTTTTAGACCTGATGCCAGTGTGATTAGTGCTGCACTCATTTTTCATGACATGCCAATCGGAATAGGATATTGATATCCAAGCTAATTTTCCATGCAATCACTATTCAGCTGTTGGCATGAAATTATGGCAGGGTTATTAACAGTCAGTGTGAAATGTTTCTCTGCCTCAGGTCGTCAAGACAGTGGGCCTGCGTGAGGTGTGGTACTTTGGCCTACAGTATGTGGACAACAAAGGATATGCTACCTGGCTGAAACTGGAGAAAAAGGTATACTGACTTGTACCTGTGTTTGACACCCTGAGAGTATGTATATCACACTGTCCCTTTATTACACATTTAGTCTGTCACCGATCTAAAGGTAAAACTTCAAAATGCAAAACAAAGCCTGAGACTACAACATCTATTCACATCTCTGGTTACATGATCACGTGGCTTAACTAGTCAGCTATCCTGGCTGGTTTCCCAGACACACATTAAGCCTAGTCTTTGACTAAATTACAATGTCAGTGGTAAGTGTTCATTGAAAATACATTGTGGTCTCTGTGTGCCCAGGAAACCGGCTCGTCAAGTACAAGCACAGGTCCAAATATTGTCTCTTATTCTATTGTTATGATATTTAATGTAGAATAGTTTAATATATCTGTAATTTGTGGCCCATTGTATGCACATAAAAACTGCTATAGACAACAAAGACTATCACCACCTTATACCACATTTATGTTTGTCTCTTTTGTGTTGCCTCAGGTGTTATCTCAGGATGTGAGGCGAGAGATCCCCCTACAGTTTATGTTCCGGGCTAAGTACTTCCCTGAGGATGTGGACAATGAGTTGATCCAGGACATCACACGCAAGTTATTCTTCCTTCAGGTGAAAGACGACATCTTGAGTGACAGTGTCTACTGCCCCCCAGAGACAGCCGTGCTCCTGGCTTCCTACTCTGTGCAGGCCAAGTATGGAGATTTCTCCAAGGAAATCCACAAGTCTGGCTACCTTACATCAGACCGTCTGCTACCCCAAAGGTCAGTCAGGGCAACCTAACTTAAACTAGGCTATGTTCTCAGCTTTCATTCTCACTTTGTAATGGTATCCATGTAACCATCTCTTGGAGTGGATTATAATTATTCCTAAACTTATCTCATCCTTTTGGATATTTCAGATCTTTGTTTTAACCTAAAGAACAATATTAGATGGAGTAGTATTTAGTTTTAGATGTGCTTATGACTTACTGGTTCATTCTAAGAATCCTGCTTGATAATTATGTCTCCACAGAGTGCTTGAGCAGCACAAGCTCTCCAAAGATCAGTGGGAGGAGAGGATCCAGGTTTGGCATGAGGAGCACTCTGGCATGTTAAAGTGAGTCATGTGGTTTTCTCAGTGTAAATTGACCCCCCACCAAAAAAAACCCCAAAACAAGCAAACAAAAAAAATCATAAATGTCCATTTTTCATGCCCAGGGAAGATGCTATGCTGGAGTACTTAAAAATTGCCCAAGATTTGGAGATGTATGGAGTCAACTACTTCGACATCAAGAACAAGAAAGGAACAGAGCTATGGCTTGGTGTGGATGCTCTTGGACTTAACATCTATGAGCACGATGACAAGTATGCATTTCACTGTCATGTGATTTTATTCAGTCAGCAAAACCATTGACCACCTGGTCAACAGCACTTGGCATTAAGATATTAGTGGAAATCAGGTATTACGGTCAGTGTGACAGCAGTTATTGTCTGTTCAGTCAGTGACCCCTGGAGTAACTCAGACAAATTCTGTGGGTCTATATAGCAGGTAAACATGACCTCATGACTCTAGTTATTAAGAGGTCATTGTACCGAATGTTTGATGTCTTCACTACACCTATGACGAAGCTTGAGAATGATCTCACGCTTTTATATTGTTGCATAGATTGACACCAAAGATTGGATTCCCTTGGAGTGAAATCAGGAACATATCATTCAATGATAAGAAGTTTGTCATCAAACCAATTGATAAAAAGGCCCCAGTAAGTGTTACATCCCTTCATTTTTTTTTGCATAATGATGATTCAGTTGTACACATTCTTATATATAACATGTGGTTGAGTTTGGGCTCACACTCTGCACTCTTGTAACTAAACACCTTTTGCTTTTAGTTCCACTGTATATTAATAAATAATTAATAGTCATTGCTGAAAAAAAAATGCTTGAAGATGAATTCTATTATGAAAAGACTTTACGTAGTTAACGATACCCAAAACACACCTTATGTGATGCCATTTTATATTCATGGTTTATAGATAGAAATATGACTCATTTATTTGTCATAAGTAAAGCCACACCTTTACTTGTTGTCAATACAAATGTCTTTCTTTATATGCTAGTAGTCTGTGGTGTCAGACGTCATAGAGTCTTAGACTGGCCTTTCCTATGGTAGCCTGCCTTTGAGATACTGTTTCATCTTTATATAATCCCAACATATAATAGCTGACTGAATCCACGATTAATAATTAATAATGACAATACAGTCATTATTAGCTAAGAAGAGCCTAGAAAAACAATTAGCCAATAATTTCCAAACACAAGTTCCTGGATATAACAGGAACCTACAAATGTCCTGACCTTTGGAGAGCATATAAATCACTGTCATTCTAAGGTTCCTCCTGCTCTTGTTTTCTTAGGACTTTGTGTTTTATGCTCCTCGCCTGCGCATTAACAAGCGCATCCTGCTGCTGTGCATGGGGAACCATGACCTGTACATGCAGCGCAGGAAGCCCGACACCATTGAGGTGCAGCAGATGAAGGCACAGGCCAGAGAGGAGAAACACCAGAGGCAGATGGAAAGGTTTGCTTGTGTACATTTCTCAACACTTTAGACCAGCAATAATGTGCAATAACCGAGCATAACAGCACTGGAAGTCTTTGACTCATGTGGGGTGCGTTTCGCTATGCTGGCTTTGTATGTGGAACGATATTATTGGTGTTCTGAAATTCTTTGTTTATGTGCCAGTAATCTGATTTAACCGGAGCGGAGTGTTTTTGTTTACCTTGTTGCATTATGTTACCATTGTTACATTTTGATATTCTAATAGTGGACACTTGCAATTTTCAGAGCCCTGCTTGAAAACGAAAAGAAGAAGAGAGAAAATATCGAGAAAGAAAAGGAGCTGATAGAGAGAGAGAAGCGAGAAATGATGTTGAGGCTTTCCCAGTTCGAGGAGAAGGCCAAGAAAGCCGAGAAAGGTACAGGACTCATTTTCACACCCTGTCACATAAGCATTTCTAATGACAGAAATCGCTTACTGGATGATTATAAGGTAACTGCTGCCCCCTGTTGATGACTTTTGTACATTGCACAGACTTGCAGATGCAGCTGGACAGGGCCATGAGGCTGGAGGAGGAGAGGCGAATGGTAGAGGACGAGGCTGCTCGTCTGGAGGCTGAGAGACAGGCGGCTCTGCTGGCTAAAGAAGAGCTAGCTAGACAGGCTGAGGACCAAATGAAGAACCAGGAGCAACTGGTGAGCACTGGAGATTCTTCAAACTAAAAGCAGTCAGTGCTTAATAACAACAGCTGGTACAATTTTATAATAAATGGCTCCTTAATGGCTCTTTTGATGGTTCCAGCTTTTTATAGGGGAGCTAGTTGAAACCTACTGAATAGGAAAACCCTTTTCTACATTGGACATTTAAGGGTTCCCCAGACAGAGAGACCAAATAACCCTTTATGGTGCTAGATGGAACTTTTTTCCCCCTTAGATCCTCAGACTGAACTTCAGTTGGCTATCATTCTTTTAGACTACCAGCAAGTCTGACTTATGGAATCTCACTTGTCTGAATCTGATGTAACATGACTAAGTACCTTTATATTAATTTTCTCCCTGAAGGCTGCAGAACTTGCTGAGTACACTGCAAAGATCTCCCTGCTGGAGGAGGCCAAGAGAATCAAGGCGGAAGAGGCTGACCAATGGCAGAATAGGGTGATTAACACCTTTTATTATAAGCATTCACCTTTAGTTCTTTAAAACAAAAGCAATTTAAAAACTGTGTAAAATGAATGTGTGTGATAATATTTGCAGTTTTTAATGGTCAAATATTGATTTTAATGGTAAAATGTTTTATATAGTCTGTTTGTGTTAACTTATCTGTAGTGTGAATCTTATTCCCATGTGGCTCTTAGGCTAAGGAAGCACAAGATGACCTGTTGAAGACTCGTGAGGAGCTGCATTTGATGATGGCTGTTCCAGCACCACCACCACCACCACCACCCATGGTTATTGCAGATGAAGGCCATGTGGAGGATGCCGAACATGACGACCATGATGAGAACATGAGAAGTTACAGTGCTGAGTTCGAAGTTGAAGGTATTCGAAACAACCGCGATGAAGAGGACCGTCTCACTGAGGCTGAGAAAAATGAGCGTGTGCAGAAACAGCTTATGGTAAGCTATACAATATACACCGAGTGACCTTTTTATGAAGAACAACTATACACCTGCTCATTTGTGCAATTTTGGAATCAGCCAATCAAGTGGCAGCGTAGTGAATAAAATCATGCAGATACAGGTCAAGAGCTTCAGTTTACATCAGAATGAGGAAAATGTGATTTCAGTGACTTTGATCATGGTATGGTTGGTTGTGTCATATTGACTGGTTTGAGTATTTAAGAATCTGCTGATCTCCTGATTTTGGAAAAAAGATTAGGTGATGTTTTTCCAATCTTCAGCTGTCCTGTTTCTGTGAATCTGTGGCCACTGTAGATTCCTGTTCTTGACTGACAGGAGAAGAACCTGATGTGGTTTGTTGTAGCCCATCTGTCTCAAGGTTTGACATAAAAAAAATCTCAGGAGATCAGCAGAAATAATCAAACATCTTGTCTGGCATCAACAATCAGGCCACAGTCAAAGTCACAGAGATCTGATTTTTTCACCATTCTGATGTCTGATGTAAACATTAAGTGACACTCTTGACTTGGATCTGGATGATTTTATGAATTGTGCTGCTGACGCATGATTTGCTGATTGCATAATTCCACGAACGAGCAGGTGCAGAAATGTTCAGAGAGTGTATGTGCACTCACTTATACATGTGTGCATGAACTTTCGAGTGCCAAATTGTCTTACACCAACTTGAGCAAATACGATTTGTCTGGTAAATAACCTTGACCCAAATATTGTGCAGGCCCTGAGCTCTGAGCTGGCAGACGCACGGGATGATTCCAAGAAGACTCAGAATGACATTCTGCATATGGAGAACATGCGTGCTGGGAGAGACAAGTACAAGACCCTGCGTCAGATCCGCATGGGCAACACCAAGCAGAGAATAGATGAGTTTGAAGCCTTGTAGAGACTGATATCATCTCTGAATAACCTCAACCCAAAAAAAAAAAAAAAAAAAAAAAAAAATACTGCTAGCTCACCAATGGTGTAACTTTCCATTTGGTGTCCAAGTACCTGTTATTTAGCCTTTCTTACTGTTATTTAATCATGGTAGGTTTATTGGACAGGATTGTATTTTTATAGATTCCTATACTTGGATAAGGTGTTATGAAGTGGACCAATTTGGGATCAAGATCCCTGCTCATAGGCACAATGATTGTGGTTATAGGAGGTCTTAGTTTCCAACCAGGTCACATGCCGGTTTGGAGCCTTAAGCCACTGAACTGCATCTCACAATATACTTACCAACTTATGTTCACCATAAATACAACTGTTCCTAAAGCTGTTAAACACTTTTAATGGAGTTTAAAACATTAGGCAAGAGACATTCAGCCAAGAACATATTTATGCTAACTGTGCCATAGCTTTTTAAAACAGAATAATGTAAAAGTTTCCATCCTTTTTTGTTATTATTCTTTCTTTTTTTTTAAATAGTGCCGATTGCCAGAGATTTATAGGGAAACCATCACCCTGTAAGATTAGACAGATTGTTGAAGAAACCAAATTCTTTCAATTTTAGCTCCAAATATATTCTTGGAATGGAAAGGAACAAAATGGAAGAAACCTTTGAATGTAAAAGAAGTAATTTCTGTTCATGTTTTTGGACTTGGCTTGCCATTTTAAGTTCTTCTTTACACTACATTTGATTTTGATAAATCTTTATAATGAATCACAAGACATCAAGTTGTTGAGCGTATATTTCTGTGTGATTCTTTTTAAATAATTGGAATTTTATCTAATTTTTAAATCCTGGAATGCCATAATGGTATGGGTTTCAATTTGAGTTCAGCATGCCATTCATACAAGCCTTAACACACATCACTAGCACATCAATGTCTAATGTTCAGTGTTGATGTTGGCCAAGTACAGTTTATAAAATAAAATAAAAAGAACGACAATCCAATCAATGGTACGTTTTTTAAAAAGAAACTATTGAACACAATCCAATATGTTTTTTTTTTGCTGTTAAAAAGCAAAACAAAAACCTTTTAATTTAAGAACAAAAAAAAAATCTGTTTTGTAAATCAGTGACTAATTTATTAGTCCTCTCGTTCCACTGAAAGCTGAGGAACTGAGCAGTGCAGTTAAAAGGTTGATTGTTTGAGGAGATATTTACTCGCTGACCACGTTGCTAATTGTGTTGCTAGACAACAACTTAAAATGCTTGGAAACCATATCATGTTTAAATATATACTGGGTCAACAATCGCAACTGTGCATTGTATTGAGATACATGGAAGTACAGTTCCAGAGGCTATTTAAAGTTATTTTAATTTTTTTTTTAAAAACTAGAAAAAAAAAATCAACTACAATTAATTTCCTATATAGTTTTCTATATTCTTATATGTGATAAGAAATGTCAAAATTCATATACAAAATCATCCCTGCTGACAAACTCCGCTTGGTCTGAAAAGTTACGAGCTGCCAAACCACCAAAACACAGGCTGAGCTGGTGAAAATAGACCATCAGTGCCATCTGGTAAGTTATTTTACAGCTTCCTTATTACCAGACTAAAGTGATCAATAAATGTTTGAGATTTTTTCATTGTGTTGCTTTGTGTTAGTTTCTTAAAAATGGGAAAGGCGAGAAGATGAGAAAAAAAACTGTTTCCATCTACCAAATGGTAAAGATAGTGTCTGTGTTTTGGCAGCTGGATTTTTCAACCGGGAGCTCCAAGATTTTTTTTTTAACAGTTTACAGTTTTGTAGAATAAATTTCTACATTTTAATGTACTACATGCTTATATAATAATATTTGCCTTTTAATATTATGAATGTATATTTTGCATTTCATCGTTCCCTCTTGTGCCAAATTCTTGGTGATGGCTAAAACATATGGCTGTAGAAAAGTCTAGTCGTGCCCACCTGCACTACAGGCACAAAGTGTACTACCTGAAGCTCCTAGTGCTTTTATTACAGGCAGTTACCTAATTTAACCTAAATGACCAATGACCAAATAAGGTCTCTCTCCCCTCCCGTTGCTTGGGGGTGGTGCTGAAAGAACAGCTCCCAGTTTCCGTCCTGCTCTCTGTCAGGTCCGCTTAGGGATCATCCCATTGGTGAAGCCATGCGGGGCTCCACAAAGACATGAATCACCAAAGTTCTTCTCACGAACCGGATCTAGCTCTGAAGACAGAAGGATACTTGATTAGCTAACTTAAGATGATGAAGAGGCAGAACGTGCGCACGCTCGCTTTAATTATTTGCACCCTGTCCTATTTGTTAATTGGAGCGGGAGTCTTCGACGCGCTGGAGTCGAAGCAAGAAAAAAGCCAGCGGAAAAAGCTGGACTACCGCAAGTTTCAACTGATGAGCAGGTACAATCTGTCCAGAAAAGACTTCGAGCAGGTTGAGAAAGTGGTCTTGCTTCTGAAGCCGCACAAAGCCGGAGTGCAGTGGAAGTTCGCCGGCTCTTTTTACTTCGCCATCACTGTGATAACGACCATAGGTGAGGGTCTCTCTCCGTTTAGATTTATATTTATTTATATTTTTTACACACACACACACACACACACACACACACACACACACACACATACAT
>JAODTV010000003.1:34297735-34307821 GCA_025399955.1 Galeichthys feliceps
TTTTTTTGTTTATTTAAAACAAACAAACAAATAGTGGTCCAGGTAACCTCAAAATTGATATACACCACTGTTTTATTTAAAATAAACAAATAGTGGTCCAGGTAACCTCTACATTGAACCCTAACTCCCAGTTTAGACAGACTTCTTGGTTTTGCACTAGAATGAGTCCTCAAATAAAAGTAAATTACTAAAGCCTCCAACGTTTTTCTTGGCACCCAACAAATCCAGTTGGGTGAGCTAATAAAGTGAAAATAAACTCCTATAAATGACCATACACAAGCAGGATCGTATGAAATGTACAAACACAATATGAAAAGTATTATTGTTCTGTATATATTAAGTATTTAAGTGCTTTGTGCCACATCCATAATGCACCTTATATACCTAACATTGCTTTTAATTGTTCCCTTAAGCTGTGCGGTTATTACACAGTTCCTGTTTCTGGAAAATTATTTTAATTTGTGGAAGCATTAATATAAAGTGCTTGAAAGTTACATCAGACATTTAAAATGCTTACCAATTTTGGACTAGATTGTATTGTGTGTGTATATGTGTACCTGTTTAGTGACTACCATCAGTTAAAAATGAAAGGTGTTCCCACACCCATTATGGTTTAATGCACACTTGTTATAGGATTGTACTAAACATAGATCAAACATTTCATGATCATGGATCTTAACAATTAGTTTAATGTTTATATTTTACACAAGATATTGTATATTGTATCAGGGCGTTTGGGGCTGTTGGATTATGACGAGGTGGAGCTAAGTAATCTGCACAGACAGGTTCTGCACACAGAGCGGACTCGGGGTCTGCCCAAAGCCCAGTCTGCAGCACAGGCCCTAAACAGGTACATATCTTTTCTACACTGAGGGCAAGTATGCATTAGAAACCAGGCTAAACCATGTGCGATGTGTGTTAACTTTAGTGTTCTGACAGGTTAAATTCTACAACCCAGTGCGTTCCATATCACCTCCAGCTTTCCTCGGAGAATGCCTTACAACTCATCCAACAGTATCCTTCCATGCTGTAATGTTTAGACAAATGTCACCTGATAGGTTTGAGTACTCTTTTGAATCTCAGCGTT
This sequence comes from Galeichthys feliceps, assembly GCA_025399955.1. Classification (NCBI taxonomy): domain Eukaryota; kingdom Metazoa; phylum Chordata; class Actinopteri; order Siluriformes; family Ariidae; genus Galeichthys; species Galeichthys feliceps. The sequence continues at coordinate 34,298,823 of JAODTV010000003.1, forward strand.
TGCATCCTTGACTACTTGTGTTTTTATGTATGACATTGTGACTGATTGTTCAGATAATGTTCCAACACGGTACCTTGTCAACGATGCCTGTGTTCTCAGTGGCAAGCCCTTAGTGTCTGCAAGTGCTTTGCGAATGGAAGGCCAGGTAGGACTCTTTTAAGAGCAAAATTATAATGCCTTCTATCGGAACACATTAGAATGGGAGTGAATGTGATTTATAAACAAAGAACTGAAAGTGTAAAAATTCAGCTTTTTTTTTTTTTCCAGATGACCATAAATGTGCTTGGCTGTCGTCTTTATCTTGTCTCCTAGCTCACTGTGTATAATTACAAAGGAGGGCCCTGCTACAGGTGTTTATATCCTGTTCCCCCACCACCTGAAACTGTCACAAACTGCTCTGATGGAGGAGTCTTAGGAGTAGGTGAGTCCAACGTACAGTTAACAGCTATGACATGTAAGTTTACAGGGTACTAGTTATGCTGGATGCACACTGATTTTACAGTCCCGGTTCTACTCACTTTTCAACCTTCACTTTCTAATGCCTTCATGAGAGATAAAACATCCTCATGCACACCTGTAGGATGGAAGAAATCACGAATCAGACAGATCTTAGAACAGTAATTCATGGGAGAGCAATGAGCCCACAGGGTCTTTCCCCAAAGCGTGGATACGCAGCGCTCTGCTGCGCTGTCACTTGCATACCTAAAAAAAAATCAATACCATAAATTGAACAATGCAGAGTACTTTATGCACCTAAATATCTCATATTCCAATCTGAAAATGAGTAACAACTATAGAAATAGGCAGATATTGTAATATATAGGTCTAGCCTATCCTGGTACTCAATCCAGAAGTGAAAATAAAGGGTTTCGCTGCGTGCACTGACTGCCATTCGCAATTATACATAAAACCGCATTCTAGGCGCTGGTCACTAGATGGCGCTGTTGCGTGATTTGACCTCGATTCCATATATTGTTCAATATTATGCATTTTTTTGTGCAATAAAATTAAATATTTCTCTGAATTGGCTCTTTCCAGTGTTTTCATTTCAAATCTAATTTTTCCCTTTAAGTTTTGCCTCTTGTATATTTGACAAGGTAAAAAACAGCAAATTTAATAATGTTGAATCGTGCCTAAATCAGCCTGAGATGCCACCGGAATGCACCATTTGAAGTCTCTAATTTAAAAATTTTCCGGGGGAGCATGCCCCCGGACCCCCCTAGCAGTCGGCCCTATGGGCCCCTTCAGGGCCCTCCAGGCCAGGGCTCCGCATCAGTAGCATTGCTCTGATAATTATTTTTTTCTGGTGAAAGCCCTGGCCCAGACCTAAAAGGGTAAATCTCTGAAAAGGTTTTTGTTGGTTTTTTTTTTTGGTTTTTTTTTAAAGTAAAAGTACAAGCAATGCAGAGTCTGCAACGAGGAGACAACTTGCATAGCAAAACAATCAATAATGCACATTTACAGCAAAATGAAGACACTACACTGTCTTCAGCTTGTACTTAATAATCAAAATGGACTGACAGCTTAACAACAGCCTCATTATATAATGTTTCATGGAAGTGGTTTGATAGTTTCGTATTGGTACAATGAAAGTGTAGTAAAGTTTATAATTTATTGAGGCTGTTGAATTTTGGTTTGTTCAGATTATATCTTGGCTACTGGTTTAATATAATTTAGATCAAGAGTTCATTTAAATGAACATTATTATGATCCTGGGAACACTGGGTGTGAGGTGGAAATTATCCTGAATAGGAAGCCAGTCCTGCACGCACACACCTTTACACACTCATTCACACTTGGGGGCAATTTAGCATAACCAATCCACCTACTAGCATGTTTTTTTTTTGAGGTGGGAGGGACGAGGAAACCCATGTGGTCAAACCAGGGACCCTGGAGCTCTGAGGCTACCACTGTGCTGCCTAATTTATGAAGTTTTTTTTTTATTTGTAATTAAAATTGGTTATAGTCTTTGGAAAAGGGAATACATTTTAGATGTCTGTTATAAAAATAGTAATAGCTTGCAACCGTACACTCAGGATGAACAGGCCAGGATTAGGAACGGATTGATTGTAGGAGTTGCTGTGTGCATTGTTTAGTACACCTGCGTAATATAGTGTGTTCATGTTTTTAAAAAAAAAAAAAATGCAAAGGTATTCAGAGATTTATAAATGAGGCTCCATCTGCAAAATTAGCTCGTGTAAACATTCATCAATTGCATGTGTGTAGAACATTACGTACTGCACCCTACCTACTAAAAGCCCCCTTTATTCTACCACTAAGGTTTACCTGTGTATGGAAAGTTGTGCCTTATTTGTAGAAATAGGTATATGCATAAATAAACAAACTGATTATTTTTTTCTATTCATGACTCAGTTTGCTATAGCTAATTACAGGTGCTCAGGGATTTCTAACCTGTCATGTGCAGTGTAAAAGTATATTTCCATCTTCATTGCAGTGGTTGGAGTCATGGGTTGTCTTCAAGCTTTAGAAGTCCTGAAGATTGCCTCTGGCCAAAAATGTATCCTTCATTGAAACCACATAGACAGCCAGAGTTCACTACACTGATTTTTTTTAGCTTGTGGTACACAATATTTGATGACACCTGTCTTTGACTGGGCAATGCAGCTTCATTTGGGCAGCAGCTGCTGATGTTTGATGCTCAGGATGGCGGATTTCGCTGCATAAAGCTGAGAGCCAAGCAGGCAGGTTGTGTTGTTTGTGGAGAGATGCCCACAGTCACAGAGCTGCAGGACTATGAGAGCTTCTGTGGCTCTTTTGCAACAGATAAGGTCAGAATCTTGTCACAGAGTGATGTTTTGGGTCATTGCTTGTGCTCATGTGTTCATTATTATTTATTTCCCTCTGTTCCATTGGTGTAATTTGAAGCGCCTGGTGTGTCCTCTGTGTGCTATTAAGAAACTGTCCACAAGAGGTCACTATAGCGCTGTCTGAAATTATGCCTTCACTTTAAAAGGAATGGAAAAATCTTTGTGGTTAATTCAATTAATCTCACTGAAAACACGTGAGAAATCTAACCTTTAATTAAAGTAAACTTATTCCAAGTAATTAAACATTCCCTTTGACAAAAAATATTTTTTAATGACCAGCTGTAAAAATTGGTCATCATTTTGATTGTTTATCTTTTCCCAGTGTCGAAGATTGAATCTTCTGTCTGCAGAACAGCGAGTCTCTGTGCAGGTATATAAAATTCAGACATTGTTTCTTATATGATTTTGTGTTGATATAAAGCCAAGAAAATCATAGAATTGATCTGATACACCACTTGTCAACTGCAGGAGTACAAATCCATCATGGACTGTGGTACTCCTCATCTCCTACTTGATGTTCGGCCCAAAGTGGAGGTGGACATTTGCCATCTGCCAGTTTCCATCAGTACGAGTTCCAACAGTTTTTATAGTTTCTGGAAATACAGATTGTTTGGTGCAATTGCCACTATAGAAAGCGCTATAGAATGACATAAGCAGTTGTTACATGATGCCATTAATATTTGTTTTTGTTAATAATAGATTTTCCACTGGCCAGTTTAGAGGATCAAAAGACAGACCACATTAATTTCCTGAAGGAGAAGATCAGCGAGCTGAAATCGCAGATGAGCTCTGAATTACACGTCCCAGGTAACTGGCAAACTTTTCACTCTATATGTAATATTTTGTATACTCTTTATAGTGTGAAGAGCAGTTATAATTGTATAAGACTATATATTTATATATTTATTTATTAAGACTATATTTTTATTTCTACATGACATACAGTAGTGTATCTGGATTTCAGTATAGAGCTGTGTTCTTAAGATTTAACATCAAATCCAAATCAGAAACAGTAAATAGTTTGCATGGTGCTGAGTTTTATTATTAAATGTACATTTTCCTCCAGCTTTCAGAGTAACATGAAAACATGCTTCCAATAGTTACTTTCCAAGCAGTAAAAACTTCTCTCCCTCTTACCTTTTTCTTTTTGCTAGTGTATGTAGTGTGTAAACTGGGAAATGACTCTCAGAAGGCTGTGCAGCTGCTGGAGAAGATGTCTGGAACTGAACTAGAGCACATCACTGTTAAAGATATCACCGGAGGCCTAATGGCTTGGGCTAATAAGATTGATCCCTCTTTTCCAAAATATTAACTTTCGTTCATTGACTGTATTCCTTTATCCAAAAGTAAACATGCTAGTCATTCTTTTCTTTTTTATTTCTTAAAAAAAACATGCACTGTTTTGATATTATGTCTTTATTGGTTTAAAGCGCTTGTCATTTCATGTGCTCAGTATTGGAGACAAGACACCCTTGATAGAACCTGACACCCACCTTAAAGCGTTTTGACATAATGCCAAGAAAGTGGACACAGCTCTCACTGCACTTATAAAGAGACTGGATCGACCCATATACCGTATACTCCTGAGGTGCATCCACAGCGGATGCTGAGATGCACTCAATCATGGGGCTTTTTCAAACCCAACCTCATGTAAACACATGTAGGCTGGATTAGTATGACCCCTCACAATGCTAGGCCAAACCCACACTGTACCTCCTAAATCCTAGGTTCAATTATCAGACATAATCTCCACTTCAGAATCCTGGCATAGACTTTTCTTCAGAGGCTGAGGAGTGTGAATTGGACCACACCCTCTAATCCTCTTTGTTAAAAATAGGGACCACTATCCCAATTTGCTAGTCGAAAGACATTGAAGAGAAGTGTTAACCAAACAACCACAACCTTGTCCAGTGTCTTCAGTGTCCCTGGAAGAATCTCATCCGCCCATGCAGCCTTGCCACTAGGGCAGTCACTATAAATTATTTTGATAATCAATTAATAGACCGTTTTCTTAGATTAATAATCGGGTGGATATCATATGTTGCCTCGAAAACTACTTGTAGAGACAATTAACATTTTCTGTAAATAAATGCTATATAAGTGCTATATAAATGTACTTTGTTTTATCCTAGAATTCTGACTTTTTAATTAAAAAGAAATTCCCAACAATTGCTTAATAAAGAAATATTTTTGTCATGTACACACACTAAGCACTTTATTAGGAACACCAGTACACCTACTCATTCATGCAATTATCTAATCAGCCAATTGTGTGGCAGCAGTGCAGTGCAAATACAGACCAGCAGCTTCAGGTACTTTTCACATCAACCATCAGAATGGGAAAAAATTTGATCTTGGTGATTGACTGGTATGATTATTGGTACCAGATGGGCTGGTTCCATAACTGCTGATGTTTTGGGATTTTCATGCACAACAGTCCGTAGAGTTTATTCAGAAAGGTGCAATCAAGGAAAAACATGCAGTGAGTGGTATTTCTGTGGACGGATACGCCTTGTTGACGAGACAGATCGATGGAGATGGCTTTAAGCTGATAGAAAGGCTACCATAACTCAGATAACCACTCTGTACAACTGTGGTGAGTAGAAAAGCATTTCAGAATGCACAACTCATCGAACCTTGAGGCAGTTGGGCTACAACAGGAGAAAACCATGTCAGGTTCCACTTCTGTCAGCCAAGGACAGAACTGGCACAGGCTTACCAAAACTGGAAAAATGTAGCCTGGTCTGATGAATCTTTATTTCTGCCAAGCGACACACATGGTATGGTCAGAATTTGGCACCAACAGCATGAATCCATGGACCAAACCTGCTTTGTTTCAACAGTCCAGGCTGGTGGGGAATGTTTTCTTGGCACACTTTGGGCCTGTTAATACCAATCAATCATGCTTGAATGCCACAGCCTATTTGAGTATTGTTACTGACCATGTGCATCCTTTCATGGCCACGATTTGCCATCTTCTAATGGCTACTTCCAGCCCGACAATGCGCCATGTCACAAAGCAAAAGCCGTCTCAAATTGGTTTCATGAACACGAGTTGACTGTTCTTCAGTGGCCTTCCCAGTCACCTGATCTGAATCCAATAGAACATCTTTGGGATGTGGTAGAACGGGAGATCTGTGGAAAGGAAAGTTTCGAACATCATGTGGAATCCATGCCATGAAGAATTTAGGATTTTTTGAGCGCAAAAGGAGGTCCTACCCAGTATTAGTATAGTGTTCCTAATAGTGTTTGGTAAGTGTGTGTGTGTGTGTGTGTATGTATATAACAGCCATAAAATTAAAAACACTGACAGGTGAAGTAAATTACATTGATTATGTTGAAATGTTAAAATGGCACCTGTCAAGGGGTGGGATATATTAGGCATCATGTGAACAGTCAATTCTCGAAGTTGATGTGTTGGAAGCAGGAAAAATGGGCAAGTGTAAGGATCTGAGCGATTTTGACAAGGGACAAATTATGATGGCAAGATGACTGGGGCTGAGCATCTCCAAAATAGCACATCTTGTGGGGTGTTCCCAGTATGCAGTGGTTAGTACCTACCAAAAATGGTCCAAGGAAGGAGAACTGGTGACAGGGTCATGGGTCTCGAAGGCTCATTGATTCGCACGGGGCACGAAGGCTAGCCCACATGGTCCAATCCCACAGAAGAGCTACTGTAGCACAAACTGATGAAAAAGTTAATGTTGACACATTCCTGTTTTAGCCAGCATTAACTTTTTCATCAGTTTGTGCTACAGTAGCTCGTCTGTGGGATTGGACCATATGGTGGTTAGAGGTGGTCAGAGCATCAAAAATAGTTACTCAAGTAAAAAGTAATCAAGTAAAAATAAAACTTCGGCGGCACGGTGGTGTAGTGGTTAGCGCTGTCGCCTCACAGCAAGCAGGTCCTGGGTTCAAGCCCTGGGGCCGGCGGGGGCCTTTCTGTGTGGAGTTTAGATGTTCTCCCCGTGTCTGCGTGGGTTTCTTCCCGGTGCTCCGGTTTCCCCCACAAGCTCAAAGACATGCGGTTAGGTTATTATGGGGTGGCCTTGGGGTGAGGTGCCCTTGAGCAAGGCACCTAACCCCCAGCTGCTCCCCGGGCGCTGTAGCATGGCTGCCCACTGCTCTGGTGCATGTGTGTTCACTGCTTCAGATGGGTTAAATGCAGAGGATGAATTTTGCTGTGCTTGAGTGTGCATGTGACAAAATAAAGGTTTCTTTCTTTCTTATCCAAATATCTACTTGAGTAAAAAGTATCTAGTTAAAACTACTAAAGTACCTGTTACTCATTATACAGGACTCATGTTTTTATGTCACATAAAAACAGACTGAGTGTAAATACAGTAAATGCAGATGTGAACTCATGTATCAAGATGCATTTAATCAAACTGGCCTAACTCGTGTGAGTGAAAGCTTCTGCTTGCTCCTCTATCATCATCCATCCTCGACACACTTGCATACAGGAGTATTTATAAACACACTTGCATGAAACATGCTGTAACAGTGTAAAAGTACATTTCTCTTCATTAAATACAGTATCTTGCACAATGAAGACTCCTGTATGTTGCTTTCCGTCAGTAAGCTGAATGATCTTCCTTGCAGTTTGTTGTAAAGTCAACTTTGCTGCGCATTATCGCCACCTTCTGAATCGTCATTTGCAGAATAGGCCAATTCTATTATGTGAAATTAATCCTGTATTTCTGTTATACTTACCTCAGTCACACAGACTCCAAAGAATCAGAAATGAGGCTGCTTCCTGAAACTGGGTTGGTCAAATTGCTCCTTCCATTATTTAACAATATCCCAAGTAGATTTCGACACTCCTCTGCACTTGTTTAAAACTTGTGCACAGTCTGCTCTTTGCAAAGGTCTTGTCCATCTAAGACTGTCTGACTGACATTGCATCAGCTGTCATCAAAGTAAATCGTGGCTACTTTGAAGAATCTAAAATATGAAACTTTTTTTCACGCCACATAATTCCATATATGTTCCATATGTTGTTTCATAGTTTTGATGTCTTCAGTATTTGTTCTACAATGTAGAAAATGGTCAAAATGCAGAAAGACCTATGAATGAGTAGGTGTGTCCAGACTTTTGACTGGTACTGTATGTGGGTGGCCTGGTCACCAGAGGCTCGCCTACCGGCACTACCCCCAGACCTGTCTCCGGGTGGGTCACAGTAGCCCTAATCTGTGTAGGGTACATTTAGTCTTTTTTTTTTTTTTTTGTACCTTTCATGGGGGTCTTTAGGTTCGCTCTTTGTCTCATCTCTCCTCAGATCTGTTCACTGTGGGTGGCCCTACTGTGGGAGCATTAAGTGCTTGGTTACATAGCCCTGAGGTTCAGTGACGTACACAAGCCACTTTACCATGACAAGGTCTCGATCCATGAGACAGCAACAACAACAACAACAATATCAAAATATGTATCCTGCACAACATACCAATCCAACACAGAACTTTCAAGAAGAACCAAAGACAACTATTTCAGTGTTGACATTTTCCCAAACCAAACAGGTACTTTTATATTGGTCATTCATTCATTCATTCATGCATTAGTAACTATGCAAGGAACATCGGGCACAAGGTGGACACACACATACGGCAAGTTTTTTGGATCGTAGGAGGCCTGGAATAAACCCACACTGAGGTGTTTAATCAGCATTATTTAATTTCTCCTTGTTCACATCCTGGTTAAGAATTTACTAACATTTCATAGTGAAAAGTGACCTGTTAAAATGATGATTAAAATATGATATTAGTGACCAACACCCATATTTATTGGGCTAAAGCTAATATTCTGCTCGAGGTAAGCTCTTTTGCAATATCTTTTAAAAATGCAACCTTATCAACTTCCCCACTGCTGCCTTAGCGTCAAATTATTAATTCATGTTAAGTTAGATGTCTGTTGTCTGTTGTCTTCTGTCAACATTTGCGTGACGTGCAGTGGCAGAATTTTTGGGGTGCCAAAAACCAACAAAGTATAAACAAAAGGAGAGAGAGAGAGAGAGATATCCACAAGCATGCAAATTAAGTATTTGGTTATTTAAATCCAAAAGGTGGGCGGCACGGTGGTGCAGTTGGTTAGCACTGTTGCCTCACAGCAAGAAGGTCCTGGGTTCGAGCCCTGGGGTCGGTGGGGGCCTTTCTGTGTGGAGTTTGCATGTTCTCC
>JAODTV010000003.1:34630248-34640684 GCA_025399955.1 Galeichthys feliceps
GTTTCTATTTCGTTTTTATCAACCGTGCTTTTATATACTACGAGAGAGAAAGAGAGAGAGGAAAAATTAAGGACTTTCTTTAATATCGCGAAGGGGCTCAGAAATGAATGAAGAGAGAGTTCACTGAATGCAGTTGAATGCCATGACAACTAGAAACAACCTCAGATTTATTCCAAACAGTTAGAATGTATTGTACAGGGGCGTCAATCATCTATTATTTTGGGCCTTAAATAAATGCAAAAACTGCGGCCGGACAAAGGCTTCCAACAGGAGCCGGACATTTGTCTACATTTCCTCCATTGTCTGCAGCTTAGCAATCGGTTTGTATTTGTGTTTGCCCGGGTTCGACCACCCAGGATGAGCAGAGAACTGGCTCAAAACGTGCAACATTGTCACTCACATCACATACGAGATAGGAGGCACACAAGCAAAAAGAAAAGAGAGACGGGAGGGGTAAAGACCGAGAGGAAAAGACACTGATCAACAATAATGCTTTGCTTTTCTGTAAGCTAGGGCAACGAAAAGAACCAGTAAAAGTGAAGCCTAATAAAGGCGAGGGGAAGAAAGAGGAATAATTTGCCTGCTCTGTATTTGCGTTGAGCAAAATGCAATGAGAAGGGGGGGGGCAATAAAACCCTTAATATTTCAACCTTTAGATATGCCTTTTGATTGCTGTGAAGAGACTTTAGATTGCAAAGAGTATTTGATAAGAATTTGAAGTCATTTTATTGAGATAATAACTCAAAATAATGTGTTGCGTTATCATCTCTGACACGGTAATCACTCACTGTCAATAATAATAATAATAAAAATAATAATAATAATAATAATTTCCCAAGTGTTTCTATTGCAGGGGTGTTTGATGACTTAATCATGTCTAGTGAAAGCTCTTCATCTTAATCCTTAACTAAAATATTGACCTAGATGTTTTACATAAATTATCCTTTTTGCCAGCTGAGACGATCTCAAATAGTTTGAGTATTGAAATAAACGCCAAAATATATGCAGAAAAGTGGGTAAAAATAAACCTTTATGGTCTAATGGTTCTTATTTATAATATAGGAATATATATAAATTTTTGTTCAAACTTTTTTTTTCTCTCAGATGCTTTGCAAAAGCGCGCTTTCAAGTTGCTCTGCGCCGTGTATAAAGCTACTTGGAGGTCCTTTGTATGTAAATAGGGTGTAAAAAGGCCCTCCCCATCTTTGTAATTAATTGACACGTTATACCACTCATCATGTTGTGAAGCACCAATGGTATAGGCTCGGATCTCCCCAAAACCCACAATTTCACATCGACAAACACTGTCTTCATCCACTTGACTCCCAAGACCCGCCCACACGTGGCCAACCTTTTGCGTTTTTAATGCTTTTTCACTGCAGGTTCATGTGTTGAGACCAACCTTATATGGACTGATCAGTCCGGTAATGGCTTATTTCCCCCTAACACCCAGCCGGAGTGCGATATCCATGAAGCCGCTCTTCCTGGACTTACAGAACTGATTCCTCCGCTACTTTTTTTCAGGCAATGCTTATCGACCGAGCCCCATGAGTCGTCTTCACTGTGCTTCGTGCTGATTCTCTGCATTGATTCTCAGCGTTCACCAAACCTCGCTTGTGCATTTGTGATTCTTTCCCTTTAAACAGCGGATTGCCAAAGTGGTGCAGCAACTTTCCGGCATTAACTGCATCCGCCGTCCCAGAACATGTCGTTGACCAACACAAAGACTGGTTTTTCGGTGAAGGACATTTTGGACCTCCCTGACACAAACGATGAGGAAGGATCTATCACTGGCAATGAGGAGGATACGGAGGGCTCGGAGTCGACTAAAACACCTCGAGTGCTGGTGCAAAGCCCGATAGAGAACGTGCAAAACCTGCCTTTAAAGAACCCTTTTTACGATAACACTGACAATCCATACACCAGGTGGCTTGCAACTACCGACACCATTCAATACTCATGTAAGTACTGCTCAAGAATTCCAAGTTCATTTCCTGCACCAGCTTTAATAGTTCATTTCCAGCCCCAGTTGTATTTAATTTGCGTTTTAAATTGTATAACACATCATATCAGATTTTCCTAACATTCTTGGAGCCTGTGTGTTATTTTGTCTGCCCATCTTTACCGATGCACTTGTCTTAAGGCGTCACTCTACTGTGCTGCGAACTCCCTTCACTGTGCAAATGTGTAGCCCTTATTTCTGTAGTGTCAGTAGTGAATAAAAATGCAGATTACTTTAATACAATTATTTTGTATCTGTTTTGCATTTTATGAACAACTGTTGTCTATAAAAGACTATATCTTTCTGCGTAATTAATCGGACCATATAGTCAGTGACCAGTTTTGATTTTGCGTAGGAAAGTGAAGTCTCTGTTAAAGCTTTTGCTATTGCTAGCTGTTCCTCTGGGGGATTTTGAATTAAATCGTCAATGTAGCTTTTTTTTCCCTGTTTGTTTTCAGTTGTTTTCTGAAATGTTGAGCAAAAAGGGATACTTGGTCGTTTTGTGATTGAATACCATATCCTATAAATGCATATATAATTAGTTATGCTGACTCTTAATTTTTGTCCGCAGTGCACGGTCTATCTGCAGCCTCTCAGGACTCGTCCGCGAAATCTCCCGAGCCGTCGGCAGACGAGTCACCCGACAACGACAAGGAAACTTCGAGCAGCGGCAGCGACTCCGGTAAGAAGCGCAAGCGCCGAGTGCTGTTCTCCAAAGCGCAGACGTACGAGCTGGAACGCCGTTTCCGACAGCAGCGCTACCTCTCAGCCCCTGAGCGGGAGCACCTGGCCAGCCTGATCCGTCTCACGCCCACTCAAGTGAAGATCTGGTTTCAGAACCATCGCTACAAGATGAAGCGAGCCCGCGCGGAGAAAGGTATGGAAGTGAGCCACCTTCCTTCTCCGCGACGCGTGGCCGTGCCCGTATTAGTCAGGGACGGCAAACCGTGCCACGCACTAAAAACTCAGGACCTGGCGGCCACGTTTCAGGCGGGCATCCCGTTTTCTGCTTACAGCGCTCAGTCTCTGCAGCACATGCAGTATAATGCGCATTACAGCGCCGCCGCCACGCCGCACTTCCCCACGGCGCACTTGGTGCAAACGCAACAGTGGACTTGGTGAAGCCGTACTTACGGTTTTTTTTTGTTTTTGTTTTTTTCCAGGGCTGCGTTTCAAAGACCTCGTTAAAGAGTTTTTTTATTTTCCAACGAAAATAAAGAAAAGACTGGTTTTCGCAGCTCGACCCATTCTCGTCGTTTCATTCATTTTCGGGGCTGATGTGTGTGCCGTGTTTACATTTGTTTTCGTTCAGAAAACCGGGTCCAGCCCTTTTCTCCCAGATCCGAGAATGTTGAAGCTCTTGTGAAATTTTGTAAAAAACAAAAAACAAAAAAACAAACAAACAAAAAAAAAACAATATTATTGTGTGTTGTAGAAATGTTTTCCTTTTTGTCCCTCGTGTTATAAGCACGTACAAGACCACTTTATAATTATAGAAAATTTTATTTCTAGCTTTTACGATGGACCGAATATATTTATGGCCATGAATAAAACATTGGCAACTTTTAGCTTATTTTATTTGGTTTCTTTTCTTTGTAAATATCTGTGGTAAGTGTATGCAATGCAGATATATTTGGGCGCTCACCTAGTTATGAAGATATAGATATATTCCCAGGAAGGTGGAAAATGATACAACAGTTGTGGATAAATATCTCTATAAAATGTTGACAGCCGTTGCAAAGAGCGTTGATGAGAAATAGGCTACCCCCCAATTTTTTTTTTATAAGACTTTTAATAAAATCCTGTGTTTCAGAAATGTCGCTTTGGATTGCGTTTGGTTTTTGACGGAAGGACGGACTGGATATATTGCATACTATTTTAGTTTCATCGTGATTTTCGTAGAAGGACTCCTTCATGAACGAAAAAACGATCACACTTGGCTTTTTATGGAATGTTTTCATGAGTCTTTTATAGAAAGGCTACTTTCGAACAAAGTCGCATGGGTATGTATAAATTTGTTCCGCTCTGCTTTCATAAAGGGCATTAATTGCCTCCACTTTCTGAATTTATATGTATGGACACTTCATTAATAAGAAGGCTAAAGTCACTTGTGAAATGGGCTAAAAATCCACTTACTTAATATAAGAGGGCTTCAGGCTTTAAGCAGCCTTTCATCCTCTAGCTCTCTTGTGTTCTGTGCGGTACTCCACAACCTGAGCGCTGAAATGGCACATTTACAAGAAAAATAAATCATGCTTGAATTACTTTCTTCTGTTGCTCTGCTTTCGCTTTTGAAGCTTTATACTGAGGCAATGAAATCGCTTTAGATAGTACTTTAGTACTATAGTGTGGTTTGTTCTGTTGGCTAATTATATCAGTAGTACTGCATGTTTGATATGCACTATGTCCAATATTAAATCCATATGAATACAGAAGATAAATCTTTGTGACTGTTTTCAACACAGAATGAATTAAAAAAAAAAACAGTTTAAAGTAGTTTTTCGATCACCTCAGAGAGCGTAATTAAATAACCTATTGCCCTGGAAAAAAAAAAGAAAGAGAGAGAGAGAGTCCGTAAGATTCTTTCTCCACATGGAGGGTTATTGTCTAGTTCAGTGTCTGAAGTAGCTAGTGTATCCAATAGAAAAATCTTACTTGGCTTGTTTTCCCCGCAAATAACAGCAGATGTTAGACCGACCCCACTATCATTAAACAAACTGGTGGATTGACACACGGTGCTAATTATTTACAGAAGTCTGTGTCATGGGACCAGGGCCTTTTCCCCTAACGAAGGGATTCTGATGGCACCAAGTTTTATTGCGCACTAAATCGCCAGATTTGTTGATATAGCACGTGTTTTTATCTCAGTTAAACCTTAAACACGTTGTGACGTTTTTAGCGACCAACTTTACTAGTGATTGAGTGATATTTTATGTTATCTCTTTTTTTTAAATATTTCCTGCATGATTCTATGAATAATATATGAAGTGCATTTTTTTTTTGCCTAAATGACAAAATATGGTTTACAAATTATTCAAGGTTAAACAAATACAGACAAATATATTAGGATTGCATATATTTATATAGGTTTGCTCACTTTGCAAAGACAAATTCAAAATACATGCTCTAATTTATAGTCTGCTTTATACAATGAACTGGTAAACATTACTTGCTTTACTACCTTTTTTTTTTTTTTACTTACCCTATTTTTTTAATAGTAAGTATAGTCTATCATATTGACATTCTGACGCAAAATGATCAATTAATGCGTAAAATATTGCTAGATCTAGTCGTGCTGATCTAATAGTCGACAGAGTGACCCAGTGTGACAGAGCAGTCTATCGTTACACAATATACTGTACACGACAGAAAAAGAGCACAAAGCATGGGGTTGGTTGTTGTGGATGTTAGAGGCGTGCATTTTAACAGGGGTGTGTGTGTGTGTGTGTGTGTGTGTGTGTGTGTGCGTGCGTGTCGGAGTTTCTTGGTACTATTCAGTCCCTTTATCTCGGGCAGTGCATCCCGAATCAGGGAGATACATCCTGGTTTCTTTTTTTGTGAGCCTGTCTGTTGGTGCCATTGTGGTCCTTGTTGTACACGTTCTCTTCCATATGGACAGCTGGGCCCACGAGAAGAGAAAGGGATCCTTCACAAAACCCAAATTGTGTCCGGCTTTCAAACACAGCATTGTTGTCTCTCAAAGAAAAACGAATTAAAAATTCGTGCTATATCTATTCGGGAAAGAGGCAAAGCCATTCACAGATAACAGGGAGTCCTTCTTCCTTGATAACTGCTAACAACAGTTCTCTCATTCCCTTTAGCCTCTCTGGCCTCTCTTCTGCCTGGTGAAAGAGGACGATTATTGTCTGTCCTGCAAAGTCTTGGGTGATACTCCTGCAAAACTATTTAAAACACCAGACTTGATGCGTTTTATGCCCTGCCTTTAGTCTCGCAATGTCACTGGTGTTTTCTGAACTTTTTACCACTATGGAAAGAATTTTTTTGTATGTCGACGAGATTGTACACTGAAATATTATGTCTAATTTTACTTCTTCATGACCAGGCCCATGGCAGAGAAAGATTTTCGATAACACAGAAACGAACGCCAAACATGTGAACACGTGATTAAAAAAAAAAAAAAAAAAAAAAAGGCAAAATAAATTTGCCTAAAAAAATAAAATATTAGTAAGCGGTAGTTACGTGTTCAGATTGCACTGATTATTTATTTATTTATTTATTTAAAATGTTTTAAAATGAGAAGGTCACTAAAAATGTCTATTAAAAGATCGTGACGTTTGTATTTATTTTTAGTTGAAAAATTATCTTAAAACATTTTGTATTTCAGGGTATTGTGAAAAAAATTCTACTAAATATTGTTTCTAAGCAGAGGGCGATTTGTGTCAAATCAACATTACCCATCAATACCCACCATCCAGCACATGTGCAGCACACATCCACTACATCACACCACTGTGATGGAAAAATAATCCAGCTCCGTGTCATTGCTTTAGAAACACTGTGTTCATCTGACATTGGCTTCACTTAGCCTACAGAGTCTTAGAGAAACTTGATAACAAAAAGGCAAACAAACGACAATATGTCTGCGCTCTATCTAACCCATGGATAATACCATTTCATGCCTCAAAAATGGATTTTTTCAGGAAATGAGTTCATTGGATCTCGGTAATCGCGAGCGTTTGAACGGCAACATAAATCATTTTTATCGCGCACATCTCCAAATAACGAGCGTTCTCAGTGCCATAATAAGAGGGACTTTTATTTCAAGGAAGTAATCTACTATTTTATTGCCTCTCCGAAGATCCAGATTACATTGACCCCAGTGCCACAAAGCAGATATTTTCATGGAACAGTTTCAGGATAATAAAGAAGGCCATGTGGAGTAGAGAACCACGAGATGGCGACAGAGTCCTTCACAAGGAAAGCACTCACTCAAGCGCCTCATTACAGTCTCGCATCCAGTCCAGCACTTTGCCTTACAGCACTATAAATCGTTTTCGGTGTGTTTTAAAATGGTACTATTAAGCTATTAAGTTTGACTGTACAGTTTGAATGACTCTCTACAAGTTAAAAGCAATCCAGCCCACAGTGATTGCGTCCTAACTGACCAGTGATCTTAAATGTAGGACGAAACAGCAGTGAAAAAGCGGTGAAGAACCACAGAGAGGCGCAATTGGCTCATGAAACCACAAGCCTACACTTTGTCCAAACATTTCTCTTGGACTTAAAGGTGGCTTCAACTTCCTCATGCTCTCACAACTGCTATTTGTAAGAGAAAAATCAAGAATGGCAAAATGGACCATTCATACAGGTTCGTTCCCTCTCAGGAAAAAGGGTTTTAAACTGTAATCTTTGTCGCTGGATTTAGAGCCTCGAGCGCACACCTTCTGCAGCCTTAGCAGCCTGGATGCAGAAGGTTGCATCTAGTGTACCTTTAAATCTTTACTCTGAAGGCAATGACAGTCCAATTATGCATCATAAATACCATAATTAAAATTTCCAAAAATAACAAAATTCCATTGAATTACACTTTATATTCATCAGGGTTTACATTATTGTTGATATCCTTTCAAAGACTAGCGGTTTAAATATGATGTTTCGAAACCCCATAGAAAAGCCTCCTTGATGGGTGTGGGTGTGTGTGTGTGTGGCTCGCGTTATAGGCTTGGTACTAAATAAACACCTATGGTACTAAATAAACACCTATGGTGCTAAATAAACACCTATGGTGCTAAATAAACACCTATGGTGCCAAACTCTGATGACTACGTTTCCGTCTGAACGGTGTCCTCGAATTATGGAAAGTTGATGCTCATTGTGGTTTTGTTTTAAGCAAGGTGGCGCTCTTGTCACACTAATTATTTACAACCATTTTTAATTAGGCCAAATTAAAGCTCATAGTTCATAATTTCAGTTGGATTTGATGTGTTTAATCATGTTCTTGTTGCACTTAGGCCTACTCCATGTGGTCTCATGACCTGTAGGCTACAAGCAATATCCACCAACAATATAATGACCAACAACCAAAATGATATAGTTCAATAGCCAAGTAACAACTACACCAGGTATCAGACAGAGAAAATAGAAAGTGTAAAAAGCTGTAATTCTGAATGCTTTGGAGAAGGTATTATTCATATTACTCATGTTTGTCTTGGGGAAATAATGATACAGACAAAAATCCATGATGCAGATATTTAGATTTTCAATTTAGAAATGTCATCCAAGCATTTATTTATTTATTTATTTTTAAGTAATGGTCTTTGCAAAGCTAAAAACGAGATTAAGCAGCTTGTGGGGCATTTGGTATGTATACTTGGTTGGATCATGGATGTCAGACTGGTGGAGAGCTCTTGTCTCCACCGTCACAACAACCTCAAGCTCCAGTGATCTCTCAAGCCTCCTTGTCTGTTCTGTGGCCCATGCATAGACATAAAGTACACACACTGGACCTCACTGATTTGTGACTAGTGAGTACATGGGTTTGTATTTAACATTCAGTGAAGTCAGTGTTCTTAAATCAGTGGTTAAGTCTGGATTAGGAAAATCATTTTGATCAGACACTTTTTGGTTCATATGTCAAATGTTTGGAACTTCAGTATGAGTCTGGAAAGTAGAAGCAGTTATCGAAAAATAATTATTTTCTTGTAATAATAAAAACACTTTTGAGTCAAGTGCATTAAAGCCAAGGGTTACATGCAATTTTTGAGCAAATAGTTTGTCTGGCTTCTTTCATTTGATTAATATCAATCCAAAAACACAAGTTAACATCATATACATGGCAGTTGTAACATATTCTATTCTGTTGTCCTGTAATGTGTGACACATTTGCTCTTTTGTTAGGTTAACATAAAATTGCATAGTGTTTTCAATGACACATCTTAGGTGTCGTTACTAGGTCAGGGGGTAAGGTTTTATACCACTGATTAGAAATTATGATAGAAAGTTGAGTCCCAGGACTTCCAGAGAACAACCTCTAGGCCTTTGAGGAGGGCTCTTAACTCATCAAGCTCAGTTGAACTGTATGCTGCTTTGAATAAAAATATCTGGAAAATGAATAATTTTTTTTAAGCAGGCCTACATGAAAAAGAATATCTAAAGTCACTGTGTAACAAAGCTAGATGATGGAATTCACATTATTCAAAACAGTTGCAAAAAGAATTTTTTTTAAATTTATTCATAACACAAGCATGGTGAAAATTAATTATTCCAAAAATACTTTTTCTTTATAAGAGAGAAACATTAAAGTTAACCTGCAATTCACAGAAAAGATGCCTTTGGATGAGAATCTGTAACTTTTAAAAATGGCAGTTGTAACTGACTATTGTTCATGTATGGCCACTTTTATTTTGTTTTATGTATAACTGGTGTTGAGCTGGTAATGGATATTCTCAACAGTTCATCAGTCCAGCCATTTTTTTTATCTTTATTTAATCCTGATGTATATTAACCAGGATGGTTTATTAATATCCACTTTGATGTTGGTATCTGATGCAGTTTAGCTAGAAGATTAAGTGTATAAAATTTATTTGGATCACCAATGAATAAAGGCTTGAGTGGTTAAAAAAATAACGGTAACCCCTTCCTGATCCTGATTGTGAACCTCATCTGACTCCGAACTGATTTGGTCCATGGTTTGTAGAACTGGGACTTATGGTGCTTGTAGAAAAATACAGGTGTGAATGCGAGTGTGAAAGGTTGTTCGTCTCTCTGTTAGCGCTGCGATAGATTGGCGATCTGCCCAGGATGTACCCTGCCTCTCGCCTGAAGTCAGTTGGGATTTGCTCCAGCTTCCCCTGAAATCCTGACAGATAAGCAGTATAGATAATGGCTAGATGGATGTTTGAGAATTAATGAGAGAGCTTATTTGACAAAATATTAGAAATGTCTTACAAATTATCCTGTGCATATTAACAGGGGTTTGTTACCAATCCCATTTTCTCATCTCACCCATCTCTGGTTCTCCTTATACCACAGTCTGAAATGTGCTTTCCAGCCTCACACATTTGTTCCAATCTGTCTGCTTTTGCTATTTGTCATATCATAACTTTTCATAGATTTTATAAAAATCAGTTGTAAGTTCATGGGCGGCATATTTTTCTTTCTTACTAACTTAAAATAGGGAAGCACAGTGGTGTAGTGGTTAGCACTGTCGCCTCACAGCAAGAAGGTCCTGGGTTAGAGCCCAGCGGCCGACAAGGGCCTTTCTGTGTGGGTTTCCTCCGGGTGCTCCGGTTTCCCCCACAGTCCAAAGACATGCAGGTTAGGTGAATTGGTAGCTCTAAATTTACCGTAGGTGTGAATGTGAGTGTGAATGGTTGTTTGTCTCTATGTGTCAGCCCGCGATGACCTGGCGACTTGTCCAGAGTGTACCCCGCCTCTCGCCCATAGTCAGCTGGGATAGGCTCCAGCTTGCCTG
>JAODTV010000003.1:34662237-34675938 GCA_025399955.1 Galeichthys feliceps
ACCCCCCCCCCCCCCCCCCCCCCCAAAAAAAAGTTTGCTGTAGATATAATTTTACAGTTTAAACTCCGAATGACTCTCATAATTAACATATAGACCAAAATAATATGTCATATACACTAAGAGATAATATTATCAGATATTTTATTATCGCATTGTTTTAAAATAGCATATGGATGGTTATCACTACTACACAATCTATTTTCCTTTTTTTTTTTTTTCCTGTTTGATCGTCATTAAGTTTCAATACTCACATTCATTCACAGCATCCGAGTAAAGGATCATACAAATTCTTCTCAAATTCGCCATCATGGTTAATACACTTCCCTCCTCGCAATAAGAACACAAACACACAATCGAATCTCAGACTCCATTTGCTTCACATTTCACGGAAAGCGATCATGCAATAAGATAATAAAAAAAAGGATAAAAACTAAACGCTGCTTTAGATGCTCCTTCCTGTAGATCGCTGTGTTTTTGCTACCTATTAGCATCATTTCGTCTATCGAGCTCCATTAATTGCATGTGAATGAAAACTTGGGCTGAAGAATACGGTTTTGGAGAGGCCTGTCAGATACTTAGTGCTCTTGGAGGGACCTTTCACCTTCTTCACAGCGAGTATGTAGCGCTTAAGGAGCTGCGACAAGCACCTGCAGGCTCTGGCCCCAAATGGGTCACAAATAATCTGTGAACATTGGCTTCATCAGAAATATTCTCTGAGGAAAAGCCAGTTAAAAGAAAGAATTTTGCATTAAAAAAATACTTAAATAACAGAGTCTCTTCAGATGGATTTATTTGCAAACTGGTGCAGAGATTTAGAAACAGGCTACCTTCGGCGCATGGAACACTGTGTATTAAAACCTGTTTACAAACGTGAAGTAAACATGATGGGCGATGAGAAAGAACAGCTGGAGGAAAATAAGAGCTACTCATGGGATTGTCTTTAAACAATAACGGCAGTGAGCAGTACACATCTGTGAGCATGCCAAAGAGCCAAATAGAATCTCACACATTACACTTTAATTCACTGTAAAAATGGATTAAATATTAAATAAGACGTCAAGTTAAATGCACATCAAAAGGAATGTAGATTTATATACACGCTCTTTAGCTCTGGATCATTCTGCGCTTAATTTGAGGAGTGCTGTTAAGGGTAATGGTCGCTAACATTAATTAAACTGAAAAAGGGAAAAATATACATAGGTTATAAATAAAAGAGCTGCGTTCAAAACAGATCTCAGTTTATTATTATTAATTTATTATTATTATTATTATTATTATTATTATTATTATTATTATTATTATTATTATTATTATTATTATTAAGAGTTAGTCATTTGTCGCTTTGCATATAAGAAATAGGCTGAAATAAAAGTAATTAAGAACAAAAGTGACCTTTACAAATCCAAATATATAGGCTATTGTAATATTTTCCATCTGCGATGTTTATGAAGCCATGAAGGATTGATTTGTGAGCAATTTCAAAACTAAATGTACCGATATCCTGATGTACTGGACGCGAGTGTTTTCGGTTTTAGATGTCATTTTGATACAGGCCTGTGATTTCCCAGGGATATTAGACGGATAACATTTAGCGTAAATTGTGATGTTATTGTTAAATAATCTGCATTTATAACCAATATACACATACCTTACACATATATAATAATGTGTTACTACTACTACTACTACTACTACTACTACTACTACTAATAATAATAATAATAATAATAATAATAATAATGGTGGTGTGCTTACTGTTTTTACCAATAAAGTGTCTAGATTAAACATCAATGTCTCCAGAGCTGCACCATTTTAACCTGATCTGTGGGCAAATGTTCCTCGAGCTATTTACATTAAGGCGCTTAATAAGATAAATGCGGATTTTATTTTATTTTTTAAACACCCCAAGTAGGCAACTTTAGCCTTCCACCCAACGGGACCTGGCGTCCTACGGCTTTCCTGCAATTACAAAGGTAACATATTTGATATGATGATCTTAATTTATGTAAATTGTTCTCTAAATGAACAGAACAAAGAGCCCGTGTGTTGGCTGTGGATCTTTGGTTCCGCATCCTCGTTGCGCTTGGCACAAATTGCATGCTAGCCCTTGAACGTGCACCTTCGTGGTTCGGTACACGATTGTGTAATTAAAATCGAAGAAGTACATCTTGAAAAGTTATTGTATGTCGTGGGTGTTCTGCTTAAACGAGGAGGAAGAATTAATCATCGCTGTTAGAGTCATGCCTTACGCTCTGTTAAGCGACCTGTGATGCGCCTTGGAGAGCTCGAGCTGTTAAAAAGTTGAATTTTACGCACATTCTCTCCATAATGTAACAGCACACAGTATATTCAGTCGCACTTTTCTGTGCCATCCGTTTGCTCACTGATGTTTACACACTACAGGCTTCTCTGGTAAGTTGAGGCGCCTGTGCTGCCAGTAACCCGTTTCCGTCTGTCCGGCCACTTTGTTCCGCGCTGACTGGGTGAGATGATGGCTGAGAAGCTGCGCTCTCACTCGGAGCTCTTGGCCCTCAGGGACCCCTCAGTGCTTCATCCGCCTGTTAAAGCCACATCAGCCACTCCAGGGAACACGCGAGTTCGCCCTTTCTCTCTGCAGCAAATTGCTGAGTTTCCTTAAAACGGGACTTTTTTTTTTTTTTTTTAACTGTGAATGCATTACGTTATGATCTGTCAGACATCCACTATCAAAGACTAAGTGCATCTCGGATAAAAAGAGCATATTTGATGAATACGACACTAACAACTTATATTTTGATGGCTGGCCAATAGCGCTTAACATTTCTGCCGCCTTTGTGAGCTTTGGAAGGGAAAGGATCTTGAGACGATCATACAATATCTCGATAACCACCTCAAGGTCAAACCAAACAGCTCTCTCAGGAAATCCACGGATAGCTTTTTTCGCATCTCCATAGTAAACATGCTGTTCATACTGACTAGCCTCTATTTACTAGTTTTAACCTATAGCCAGATTAATAAAGTCAACCTTAGTGGTTTTACGTAGTCCTTTTAATCCTGCCTAATGAGGCACTGAATTAGGACTGCATCAGTGCATAACTTCAATTTGACTACATATAGCTAGTAGGCAACTACAAGTTACACTTTAATAAGCTTTAAAGAAACAGGCCTATCACACTGATTTATAAACACATCATTCTGCCACCCAGGACTGTCCAGCCTTAATATTCACCAAAGTCTTATCCACACATCCTACAATACTTACAATACTACAATAATTAAGCGCCGCACACATTAATCCATTTTACTGTATGAAGTTACAGTCTTTAGCTAAACACGAATATATGTAGGTTTCTGTTCAGGAGTGTGTTTCCATTGCAACTATCTTCACGCTCACGCACACCCCCACACACAGATACACCCACGCATAGGCAAGGTCATAGCCTACAGAGCAGTCCATGAGCCATCAAGAAACCTGTGCTTGAATACAAAGCAGGTCATTTCCTACAGGTTAGTTATCGTTTCTTTCTTAGAGAAATCTATATGACAGGGACAACATGACAAACCAATTTGTTTGAATACCTCCGATAATGTGATCCTCTAACATTCCAGTCCTTTCTGCTTTTCTTTATTCGGGAGATCTGGTCCTGAATGAAGTAGGAACTTTGTTTCTTAAGCAGAGTCCAAATCCTGATCGCTCACCAGTGTTGTGTTCCTGGTGAGCTGCAGTGAGGCGCGCACGCTTGGCCCGCGGTCGCGCTCTCTGTCTTAATATTGCACAAGGTTGAGTGGCCGGCCTCATTTACCTAATGGCGGAGGCACACACATGCCAGCCAAGTTTCAGCAAGCGACTACGCAACATCAGTGTAGTCTAACAAGGCTAGTTGGTGTCTTAAATTAGGCTACGACCTAACAAAACACATCGGATAATCGCCAAATGCCGTTTTAATGTGTTTGAAAGCTGGAGTCCTGGGGACTTAAAGTTTCACAAGTCGAATATATGAGTAGCAAATACTGATTTTAAAATATTCGATTGGAAGTATATGTTAAGACCTAAGCTTTAGCTTTTTTCTTTCTTTTTTTTTTGGACACTGTGTCTCAAAAATATATTTAGTGGTTTAAAAAAAAAAAAAAAACAATAAATAGCAACCCGTCCGTTTGGTCTGCGCATTACAGTGTTAAAGTTTAGTTTTTGTTTTTTTTGTTTTTTGTCTTGAGTCTTAATATTCAAATCAAATTGTGCATCTGACCTTCCAACATAAATCTATTGTGCATGCACTACTTATCTGTTCAAGTCGTTGCCTTGTTGCTATTAAACCTTTTCTTCTAAAATAGTAACTTGAAAAATAAAGCAAATTCTTTGGTTGAGACAAACTATTTTCATTAATGTTGGCTTTTACAAACACCACTAGCGTTTTGGTTAAAAGACTGGTTGTGTATGAATTTATAGGATACTTCTCCCCGATCCCTATAAAACATCCAGCGTGTTTTAATTTTTATATAAATTGTCTTTCATTTCTCCTGTAGAATATACACACGGCACCTAAAATAGATTAAAATAGTGCAGTTTACACAGTTACACAGAGTAGCGCAAACTGCTCTACACACTTTTTTATATGTTTTTCACTCAAGGCTGATTTCGACGATATAAACAACATAAATAAAACAATACATTAATTACACTTACCAGCAAAAGACACAGGAAAAAATAAATGCAGTTCTCTAAAGAAGCCAATGAAGAATATAGGCCTAGTAGCCCATCATATCGGATTGCAGTGATAGAACTGTGAGTGATAAACTTCATAAATCTAGAAAAATCTAAAGCCAGCGTTCAGTGTGCTTAGCAGAAATTGTGTATATAGAAAATAGTCTTACATATGATTTCCAGTGCCACTTTTTTTGTGATCAGAATTTTTTATTATTATGTTTTTGGGTTGGTTTTTTTTTTTTGTTTTTACCTTGAGCTAATTTGGAAGAGCCCCTCTCTGGTGGTGCAAAATGATGCTCAAGGCGCATAAATTAGGTCATACAATGGAGAGGCCTTCATTGTGCCTCTTTGCTAGTGCTCGGTGGCGCTTATGTCTCGTCAAAGTGCTCTCAAACTTGGGGGGAAAAGTATGGAATTCCCTGCTGACGCCGAGCAACTGAGCGTCGGGAAAAAGTGGTGCTGATCCGCTCGGTGGAATGAAAACAGAAGCTCAGAGAAGGGAACACTCGTTTAAATGATGATACTGCTGCTACAAAAAAAGGGGGGGAATTGTGGGAAGGGGAGACATTTTAACCAACGCAGGAGGCTTAACTTAATATGAAACTAAAAGCATTTTTTTCCTTCAATTATCTAGCCGAGATGTCAATGACTATTGTTTGCTGGTGCGGGCCATCGCTCCGCCCCTCGTGTTTGTCGTAAACCTGGCGCCTGGCTACAATAAACCCAAGATGAGAGTGGCCAGGGCTCGCCTCCTCCTCGAAGGCGATCAATCGGATCTCAGGCAACTACTGCGAGCGCTCTCTTACGTCGACGCGCGCGAGAACGACGCGGCCGAGCGGCTCCACCACGCGCATCCCCGCCTCGCTTTTCTGAACCATGTCGCTGAGCCCAAAGCACACGACACCTTTCTCAGTGACAGACATTCTCAGCCCCATAGAAGAGACGTACAAGAAGTTTAGTGGCATGGAGGGCTCTGGGAACCTGGCGTCTCCGTTGGGAGCCTACCGGCAACCTCAGGTGTCCCAGACGGGCATGCAGCAACACTCGATGGGCCACAACGCCACGGTGGCCAGTACCTACCACATGCCCCACACCGTCTCCCAGTTCTCCCACAGCGCCATGGGCGGCTACTGCAACGGAAGCATTGCCAACATGGGCGATCTACCCTCTTACCAAGAAACTATGAGGAGCAGTGCGGCGGCAACCGGGTGGTACGGTGCCAACCCCGACCCAAGATATTCAACAAGTAAGTAGCTTTTTTTTTTTTTTTTTGCTTGAGAAATCAGTTGACTTGTTAGATTAAATAAACATTATATTTTTGAACCATATGCAAGTTGATTCGCGCTTTTGGACTATGGATGAGTTTTACGCACAAACGTAGGCTGATTTAGATTTATGTTGTGATATACCGCCCCATTGGTAATTTTTCAGCTATTACACGATATGTAATTAATTGTATGTATTGCAGTTGATGAGGTACTTGTTAAATATAAATGTCCACGTATTTATTTACTCTGTATTTATATTGCATTGATAACAGCAATGATTAAATAGGCAACGATAACCAATTTAAAATGACATTTATCCTGGTTCCATTGGTGACTGAACGGCCGTACGTGTTTATGTATATGTTTAAGTTTCTAGATTCATGGGACCTTCCACAGGTATGAACATGAGCGGAATGGGAACGCTGAGCGGCATGGCGGACGCGACCAAAGCCATGACCCCGCTGCATGCGGCGCCCAGGCGGAAGCGACGTGTCCTCTTCTCTCAAGCCCAAGTCTACGAGCTCGAGCGAAGGTTTAAACAGCAGAAGTACCTATCAGCACCCGAACGGGAGCATCTGGCCAGTATGATCCACCTGACTCCCACTCAAGTGAAGATCTGGTTTCAGAACCACCGCTACAAGATGAAGCGGCAGGCCAAGGACAAGGCGGCGCAGCAGCTGCAGCAGGAGAGCAACATGTGCCAGCAGCAGCAGTCACCCAGGCGAGTGGCTGTACCCGTGCTGGTCAAGGATGGCAAGCCATGCCAGAACGGCTCTAACACTCCGACACCCAGCCAACAGCAAATGCAGCAGCAGCAGCAACAACATCAGCAACAACAGAACAACTCTGGGGTCGTACTTCCTGCCACAAGTAACTCTATAAATCAACACCAGAGTCAGCAGGTGGGAGCTCTGGTACAGGCCCAAGACCTAGAGGAAATGTCACCCAGTCCTCCATCCCTCCACTCCTCACTAAACAACATGGGACAGATAGACACGTCTGTAGATTACACTAGCAACATGGTCACATCAAACCTGCTTTATGGCAGGACGTGGTAGGACTGATTCATCATTTTAAACCTTTTTTTTTTTAAATATACAAACTCTGTCTTTGAAGTGAACACGAGGCCAAAAGTAGACATCGGTGTGAGAATGTGGAGTGTGTACGGATAAAACAAGGCTTTGGGTCAAGCCACCTTTTCTTTTATCCAGGGCATGATTTTTTCTACATTAAACACTTCTGCCAGTGAAGGACAAGATGTCATTTCTAGCCTTATTCTGTGTGGTTTTGACACCCCCTTTATAATCGATGTAGAAGGGTACCTACCTGTTGTTGAACAAGGTCGCCGCTCAGCAGGGGGACACAAACAGAAAATGGGCGTCAGGTACGAACTTATGATCCACACAAGATCCCCGAGTGACCTGATCTTTACAACGAACCTCCTGCGATGAACAGTTGAACTGAATCTGATATGACTATTGTAAGCTAATGTACCCTTTTAGATTAATGAAAAGTAGGGACTGTATATTTGGCTAACACTTAATTTTCTGTTTACCTGTAATATAAATTACAATTTTGTTTGTTTGTTTGTTTATTTCCTTTTTGTAAGTTAAGACAAACACATACACTATGGCTGCTGTATATGTTTCAAACCAATTGAACGTTGACAATAAATCGATTGAAGTACAAGTCATTCTCCGGGAATTAATTTGGAGTGAGTTTTCATCAGGCCCATGTGAACACTGAGCATCAGCAGGACGGACATAGGGTCGATGGACGTGTCACATCATTTACAGTAATATAATATGGTATGAGCTTATCTGCAATATACTTTCTAAGCTTTCTAAGGATTTCCGTTTTAAACATGATTTAACATGTCAATCTACGTCTCGTTTTTTTTTAGACCAACTGTGACTTCAGCTGTTTTCAGAAATCAAATTAAAATGATTAAAAATCAGTTGAATTGTGAAAAATAGCGACAAATTAATAGTTGTTGTTTTTTTATATATATATACATTTATACTTCATGCAATTTCATTTTTTCCTCATTCCTTTTTAAGACTGCATCGCCTTTTTAATCAGTATGAATATTGCTTAGGCTGTTGAACTGACTTTAAATGTATCACCTTTATTTCACAATACCATATTATTGTCTATATAACATCTTTTTTTTTTTTAAGTGACACAAAAATGTATTGCCAGGAGCCAGAATAATTTTAACAATCATTTTACATTATTTCTTTTTGGCTATATGAACCCTGTCCACAGTATGGGAGTATGATCGAGGCTCGTTTATTTTTTTGTTATTAATAAAAGCGTGGATATTACAGCGATTTTTTTTTTCTTCTGACACAAAAAGATAGGCTATTTT
This sequence comes from Galeichthys feliceps, assembly GCA_025399955.1. Lineage (NCBI taxonomy): Eukaryota > Metazoa > Chordata > Actinopteri > Siluriformes > Ariidae > Galeichthys > Galeichthys feliceps. The sequence goes on from JAODTV010000003.1 coordinate 34,670,561, forward strand.
TGTTTGCTTGCTTTAATTGTAATGTTATAGAGTTATGTGAAGAGGATGGGGGAATTTTTTTTTTGTGCTAAGTCTATTTATTGTGTTTTATCTCCCCTGTTTTCACCATGTGTTCTCGCTGATGGTCAAATTACTTTGCCATTTAGAGCGAAACAGGAGCTAAATTAAAATGACCGAGGAATTAATATAGAAGGCTGTTTGCAGACAGGCATTGCTGTAAAGGCTTTTTATCAATAGCAAAAGGCCTTTCATTTAGACTATTGAACTAGCATGATCACTACTATAACTACTGAACAGTTATTGTGAATGAAGAGTAGAGAAGAGTATCCTCGGTTGAAGGGCCCACACTATTAAAAAGACAGGTATTCATTTATAATAATAGTGGTCCTATCCAGCTGGATGTTTTTCATAAACATTTGTAGGTGTTAATTTCAGCAGTTCAAGTGTTTATTCAACACAGATCATTTTTACTGTACTGTAATGTTCTAAACAATGTGCAGCTAGCACATCGTGAACGTTTTCTTACTTATTATAAATTATAATGGAACATAATTCTAAATAACGTTATTAGATAACTCATAATATTCCCGTTAATTACGAAATAATAATAATAATAATAATAATAATAATAATAATAATAATAATAATAATAATAATAATAATAATAATAATGGGATTGTTTGTTTGTTTGTTTGTTTGTTTTTAACCAATTATCATGGAAGGCTCTAGTTAGCCACCTTCTAGGCTTCTTTTTTCCCTGAAGCTACTTACCAGAGTGATAAAAAAAAACAAAAAAGCTCCAACGAATGCTGCAATAGAATCCTAATGACTTTTAAGGTGTATGATGAAGAGACATCTTCACTGAAGCTCAGTTATTACTGAGAATGTTTTGAGAATCATTATCACCCATTAGGAAATTATTACAGGACATCTCTCTTTCTCCTGATAGAAAACTATTGCTGTCACAAGGTTATGTTGTCATTATCAGTAACAGATTAGTAAAGGTTATATAGGCAGTGTTAGATGGCTGCTGTGTGGTAATGGTTCTGTTGTCCAACGTATTTTAAAAGCATGTTTTAACCTGTTGCCACCTGATTATGATATTCCTTTAAGTGGGCTTTGGAAGATTGAATGCATGTGAAATTGTGTCCAAATAATATGGTACTGAGGACAGTGGCTGGATTTAAATGACAAATGACCTTGTTTGGGCCTCATTATTCTGAATCTTTAGTGGCATGATATAAGGACTCTGAAAACCCTCTAAAGAGTGACAAACCTTGAAACATCAACATATAACACCACTTTTGTGATATTTGTAGTAAACCATTGGTTTCACCAGCCCATTTTCATAGCATTTGTCATTATTGTTTTACAAATCACACTATTGTGATTGCTATTAGGAAACTTTGGCAATGATAATAATAACAGTAATATAAAAAAAAAAATTAAAAAAAAAGTTTTACTACTGTTGTAAATAATGCTGAATTTGCAACTATGTAATGCAGACTTTTAATTGTTACCTATATTCTATATAAATAAATATTACATCTGATAAACAGTAATTATATTCGATTAATTTCAAAACTACATTATATTATGTATTCTGAGTTCACCGTAATGGCTGAAGACTGAATTCTCTGGTCCTCATCCTAACAGTCAGTAAAACGTTTACAACCTGCAGAGGGACTTAGACACCTTACAGAAGACGAGTACAAATTATACATATCGCAGTTTTACTATCATGCAGTGTAGATGTCTACTACATAAGTGCAAGTTTTTTGTAATGATTTTTCCAACACTTGAAAAATACAAATATAAAGGTTCAAAGAGACTATTTCTACTCTCCATTTCTACTCTGCCCTAGAAATTTTTTTTTGCCATTCTTTGCTGCTAATTGCAGGATCCGAACGCATTCTTAACAGCGAGTAATTTGAATCCAGGCTGGAGGCCTTGTGTGTATTTTTTTCCTGCCATTATTCTACTTAATATGTCAGAAGGTCTGATCGCAGAGAAACCTTTTCAAGTTCTATTGATGTGTCTTTCAATTGACGATGGTGACCTAGCAACCTGGCCAGCACTAATTGGAGTAGGCTGCCTGATGTCAGCATTACAGTTTTTGTGGGAACAAATGCAAAGCTCATGAAATAATTTTCAAAATGATAGGAACAATGATTCCATATTATTTATAGGCAAAACAACAGGACGATCTAGAGAATCAAACAGAAACTGTAGACATCTATTACGTATAGTTTGTGGATAATGAATGCTATAGGTTCTATGCAAGCTTGAAATACAAGGAGCCTATTCTCATAAAAAGGTAAAAGATGTATGACAGAAATGGGGCATTGATTTTTCATCATCATAATTGCTTATTATGTTTTGCACTTTGGAATATTCTATCAGAAGTGAATTAAGCACAATGCTGAATTACTTCTTAGCAGGTGTTATTACACAATTAAATACATCTGAGCCATTTTGTTTTCATATCTGCAATTATTTTATATAAAATCACTGACTGAGACACTGAGTTCTTTGTCATAATTTGACAGGGTTTTTTGAAGCAAGAATAAGCAAGCATAAACCTCCCCACCCCCACAAACTCACTGAAGCAGGCCAGAGGCTCTACGTCCCCAAACGTAAGAGCCACTTCTGTTACCACCAATTGAGAAGGCCTGAAGATATTTATAGCTAAAAGATATTTGAATTCTGAGCTGCCTAAATCAGCCTAGGTCATACATGAACTATAAAATTGCTGTTAATCATTTTTAAATATCTATTAATGTTGTTAATCTTTTTTAATTGTTGTTGAAGTTGTTGAAAAAGGTTTTTTTTATTTTTATTTTTTATTTTACCAGAACTGATTATTGTTAACTTCTCCCTCCACTGCAGCTTATTTTCTTCAAGATTCTTTGATAATTGTAATTATACCACACTGCCACCTCACCAACAGATTTTATGTGAGGCAGTTTTGTGCTAAACCATGTGCAATATATGACACTGTTGTTCCATTGTGTGTAAAGTCATTTGATCATGTGGTTATGAGAAGCCATGAGATGAGATTGTATGCCATGTAAAACAAACTTTTCTAATTCTAGTTATTTAAAACTAGTGGAAATGACCAGCAAATAATCATCCACCAGCAGAATGAAAAACATTTGAAGAATGTCAGAGGACTCAGACAGTAATCTTCACTCTAATAGATTTCCATAAAAACAAGTAAATGGAGGCATGTCATTGTTGAGAACTATAGGGCGTGCACACACACACACACACACACACACACACACACATAAAATCACACTTGTCCAAAGCTCCAACTGTATAATTCTGCAATATTGTGCAGGCAGTTCAAACTCCTTTAGTCTGTACTCCTTCACATTTACAATATGAGAAAGAGAGAGAGAGAGAGAGAGAGAGAGAGAGAGAGAGAGAGAGAGAGAGAGAGAGAGCGAAGCGAAGCATCCCTTATTACCAAACCATGTCACATTCTTCTCAGTGCTTGCCTGCACTGCACTGGCCAGCCTGTAATCCCCCCTCCAAGCTCCCCATGCATCTTATTCAGTAAGTAGTTAAAGAAACTGTTTTCAGTTGCCACTAATAACTACTGACCTAGAGTGACACAAGCCCACAATGGCTTTGCAGGGCCTGAGTTGCCAAACCAAAGAAGCTGATTAGTACTTGAAGAGGTCTGCAGCAAGAATCAATGGCTGGTCTGTCCATACCTGCTGGGTTTTGGCTAGCTATAATTATGGCTGTACACCATTACTTACGCCTCATTATGTTTAGCAAACATCCCTTAAGAGAAATTTGTTTACCTTCAAACAACCAATATAATCTATATTAGGGACCATATTGGCCCTACATGGAAGAGGCACAGTGAGTGAATAGCTTAGTGATCGTTTTTGAATATTTTGTGAAGTGCTACATTTTAGAAAAAAATGTCAGCAGACTATTTGTTACTTCACTCATGTTTGGTATTTTGGTCTATGCATGCATGTTTGCACACATCATTTTTGAGCAGTGTCCTGTTTCTCTTCTTTCCTTTTTTCTGCTCACTTGCAAATGAACATCTTACATTAATGAACCAACAATGGAAATACAAGAAAATAATTAGCCACAATGTATGTTTGAATGAAATAGGATCATGGGAGTATATATTATATTCCTGTGTACCAGATAGTAATACAACATTGCTTTTTGAGAAAGATGAAGAATCCAGTTGCTTACCATAATAGTCCAAGAAACACACAGTCAGAAGCGCAGACCTTTGGCTTTAGTTAATCAGTGTTTGGCAACATTACAGGGAACAAAAATGAAAATCAAATAGTGAGGACATTTTTCATAGAACATAATAACTACGCCAACAAAATCAATTTAAATTGTTCCAGAGTGAAAACGTTTTAACAAATAAGGTTAATAACCAGTTAATGACCTTATTTTTCAGTTTTTGTGTGATTTCAAGAACCCATAGCCTAACCTTAATAATGTCCAAAAGTAGGCCTACATTCCGGACCAAAATTCATCAATAACTGCACACCTGGTTAAAAGAATACAGATAGCGGATATAGCTGGGTTTTTAAAGATCGAGCGATGGCAGAAAAATTGATGTAGAATGTATATTTTTCCAATGATTCTGAAAGCAACAAATCACACCACAAAGTAGAAGGATGCTCTGAAAAAACAAAAACAAACAAACAAACAAACAAACAAACAAAACAAAAAAACCAACTCCAAGTTTATGGTTACATGCAGCGTTTGGTTTTATTTATACCATAAGCTTCCTATTAAAGAGTCTTATTATCGTTTCAGTTTTTTCTAACTGGTTTTCAACTAAAGAGCAAAATATTTTAAAAGCCATTTTCCTTTGATATCTATGCACAGGCTTTGCATTCAATTTTAATAAAACAGCCAGGAACATTTGACCACCTTGAAATGTTCCAGATAACAATAGCATTCTCAAGAGACACAAGTGTCTAAGTTGTATTCACTCCCCAAAATTGAAATCGGCCTTGAATGGGCTGTATTGTAAAGTGCTCAAGTATTTCAGGTCTCTGCTACACTTTCTAACTAGTCCACAGCTCTGTCCCAATCCCATGTTGCCAAGGCAATGGCCAGCTGCAAGGCTGGGTCTTGTTTGTTTATAGGAGCCAGGCTGGATGGTGGTTCAAATGGATCCGGCCAATAGCATGGATTGTTTGTGTGTGACCACTTCAGACATGTGAGAGAAATGAATGAAGTTGCATATGTTCAGGTTCTGCTTCATTATGTGAACCCATTATATATCCACGCGTAGGTGCTTGCTGGGACACGCTCACAGATGCACACTTTCATATTCGCAAAACACACACATTATATACATACATACAGACATATATATA
>JAODTV010000003.1:35035619-35049568 GCA_025399955.1 Galeichthys feliceps
TGCTAGGTGTTGCTAGGTATTGCTGCGTATTGCTCCGTTTTACTATGTATTTACTATGTATTTTTTACCTACTACGTATTGTCATACGTAGTTAAACAGAGCAAAACGGAGCCTTAGTGTGACAGCACCCTAACAATCTCTGCTAAATAACAATTTAAAAGCAATATTCCAGCACCCTCATATTGATTAGCTCACCTCAAAGCCTTCTCTATCTTTGCTAATGCAGTGCACTGCTTTCCCAATGAGGTTTTCTTTTGGCTTTAATAGTTGCAATGGTATTGATGGCACTGTCATGTGTGAGCAGCCTTTTCACTCTAATCACAACACTAGAATTCCCTTTTGAGCCGTCCTTAGCATTTGCATAACTGTTATTCACAGAGTACTGTTGAGCTCACTGTAAAAGGTGTGATGCTCATTAGTGCACCTCTTTGAGTACTTTTTCCTCTTTATTGTGGAGACTGAATAGATGCTTTGAAGGTGTCTTTGATTCAATCTGAAATTACCCAAAAACCTGCTAAGTGATGACACAAAAGGGGCACAAATGAGAGATTTTTGCCTAGTACTAATAGCTTGTAGTATGACTCTTGGAGCTGAAGCAAAACACGCTTTTTTACATGGAGAATCTGTTAACCATGATCAGAGCGAGCTGAGGGAATATAAATTCCTCCAGAATCAAATTGATTTTATATTCAGCCTAATATACGCATGTACTTGTGTACCTGAAATTGCACATAATCATTTTGTTTTATTATAGAAAAGAAACGAAGGAACATGGAGTTGATTCCTCTGACAGCTAGAATGATGATGACGCACCTCGTCAACCATTTGGGCCACCAACCCCTCAATGGTGGCCCTGCACTACTGCACAGCATGGTTACCGAAAACCATGACAACCCCTACGTGGAGTCATCTGAACTCTCCTCAGAGGTCTTCAAGAGTCCCAACCTACAACTCTTTGTCTTCAACGACAGCACACTCGTGTCTTACCTGCAGATTCCCTCAGATCCCATGTCCCTCTCAAACGCAAACTCCAAAGAGAACTCGTCTGAGGTGCGAGTGATTGTGCGGGACATCTCTGGGAAATACTCATGGGATGGCAGTGTCCTTTACAAGACATTAGACAGGACAAACTTGCACTGTAGCAGCACTGGGGATGAGCCTTCACACCATCACACTAACTATTCGTCCACTTCCTCCAAGCAGACTTCATCTCATGCTAGTAGATGCTCATCAGAGCTGGAGATTGAGGATAGTGTAGATGTGTTGGACCAGCTTCTGGAGGAGTTGGGCCACAGCAGTCCTGAGTGCCTGCCTCAGCCTCAGCAGAGACTCACGCAGCCAGCTCCAGTACCTGTGGGCATGAACCCAGAGACAGAGAGTGCCATCATGGAGGCCATTTACAGACAAGTGCAGCAGGAGGAGGAGGAACTTACCTGCAGAAGAAATGAAGACCCCAGTGTCCGAGCAGCCAGTCAGAGTGAGCCCACTCACCAGGAGTCCAAAGCACCATTTTATTTCTGTCGTCTTCTGCTCAATGAGCTTGGCATGAACTCCTGGGACCGCAGGTACATGTCCATTAGTGTAGAAAAATTTATTATTTTCCCTTTTTTATGTAAAGGATTTTTTCACAACAGGTTTTTATTCTCATTAATTGGGGTAATTTAATCTCTTAACTGTAACCTGCTACCACTTCTACGATTTTCACTTCAGCTTCTCAGATTCTGTGCCAGTGCACTCCCACTGTTTCCATTCTGCCCTGAATTCTCACTTTAATAGACCACTGACAGTGTTGAGTGGCCATCTGTGGATTTTAAAAAAAAAACATTATTTTTGCGCCTCTAATTATCAGAAACCATACATCCTGTTGTTTTTAAGCCTGTCAGTTTCAGCCATGTTGTAAATCTCCTCTTCACTGGAATAGTTGTTGATGGCTTTGAAAGAAGAATATAGATAAGCATGTGAATGAAATGGATTAAATAATTGTCTTGACTGTATTTTCTTATTGCAGAAAAAGCTTTCATCTCCTGAAGAAGAACTCAAAGCTCTTAAGAGAACTGAAGAATTTGGATTCAAGGCAGTGGTAGGTTTTAGATGCTGTCATGTCCATCTTGAAGTGCTTCATTAGGTTTCAAATAGTATGCAAGCTTTTATCTCTAATTACCAACTCTTTGAGAAGAAAGACTGGCTATATTATCTATGCACAATTGCACTGGCAAATGCTAAACCATGCTTAGATATGATAAAGCAAGGAATGAAACTACCTCATTAATCTACTGGTAAAGCTGAACTGAAATCAGTTGTAAAGCTGTAATTTTTATGACCCATGATTACACCACACTGATCACTCAAAGCCTTAATTGTAGCATGCATTTGGGGAACAAATTCACCTATAGTGCAAAACCCAATGTGACTGCAGACAGCTGGCTAAATCCTTTAAGAGCACTATTAGTGAGACATGTCTTAAGGCCACTCTTAGCTACTCCTTCTTTCAACCCCCCCACTAGCCTAATCCTGCCCATCTCTGGCAGAACACAGCTCAGCACTCCTCAAACCACTGCGATCAATAGGCACTCAGAGTGGCTAATTACAGAGGCTTATTAAAGAATACCCCCAGGATCGGCCCAAACTTTCTCCCTGTGTGCATACCTGCCCTGTGCATAGCAACCGCTGTCTGAGCATGCCGTACCATGCCAGTGCAAGGGCATGGTGCTTCCACAGCAACGACACTCAAATGATGGAGAAGAGGACAACAAAGACAATGTTTATTTTGTTTCTTTTTTGCTTACTATATTTTCATCCATTATGTCCCTGAATGTACCCTTTTTTTCTATTTTTCTTTTCATTTTATTTATTTTATATACTTATAAGTGGTTGATACATTTTTGCTTTTGGGCAGATTTGTCGAAGAAAAACACATAATAATATCTTGTGCTGTTCTCTGTAAAAGTGTTTAATATTGTACCACTTGCATGTTTATGTGAAGTATTTTGTCTATGGGATTTTATTTGATATTACTATTGTTAACACTATCCAGGCAGATGTGAAATGGACATTAATTGTAAATAATTATGATCACCATACAGTATAATTGGTATTATATTACACATGTTAGATTCTAGATCAATTATTTATGGTTGGACTATTTATAGGGTTTTTTGCGTTTTGTGATATTTAAAATGTATCCAAATTTTTCTTGGATAATTATGAATTACAAGGTCATACTGTCATACAGAATGTATTGTCCGTAATTTTACTGGGTCCATGTGTTTCAGTCGAGAGACGCACAAAATTGCCGTGTTCTATATTGGTGAAGGCCAGGAGGATAAGTGCTCTATATTATCCAATACTGAGGGCAGCCAAGCGTATGAGGACTTTGTCTCTGGACTTGGATGGGAGGTACAAATTAAACATTCACCCTCTGGCGCTTTTTTCACATGCATGCTATAACACAGTATTTCCACTTCTTGAATGAATAGCATTGTGTTCTGTCTGTCTCAAACCCTGCAGGTGGACCTGGCTACTCACTGTGGGTTCATGGGAGGTTTGCAGAGGAACGGCAGCACGGGCAACACTGCACCATACTATGCTACCTCAAATGTGGAGGCCATCTTTCATGTGTCCACACGTATGCCCTCTGACTCAGATGACTCTATCACTAAAAAGGTATGGGCTCATCACATCCCTTTGTATTCATTGATATTCAAAGAATATTATAATTGCATAGATAAACTACTTTAATGTAATAGATTTTGACACAAGTGATCATATTATATTTTAATACATCTATTTACATATTCATACAATTTTCTAGACTACCTGCTGTATTTAGTGATCTGTTATGCTGATGGTAGATTAGTGTCACAAAGCATGTGACGAGTACATGTAAGGCGTGACTCTGTGGCTTTGCTTTTCATTATCGGGTTCTGTGTGCTTGCTGTTATCTGAAGCACTGTAGAGCTGAAGAGCACAGTAGTCATGTCCTGCCTCAGTAATGGTTCTGACTTCTGCATGTGCTGTGACCTGGGCCCCAATCATCCCATTAAGCGATTGTGCCAGGGCCAGGGTCCTGCTAGATACCCTGCTGTCAAATTCCGCCTGTGTTGACGGGGTAGCGATCGACAGGCGTTAGCTCGTTAGCACTGGCGAAATGAGCCACCAGGCTCCCGCTTTGCGAATGCCGCCAATCTGATCATGTGCGCACCCACAGAGAGGAGATTCATCAGGAAGATCACACTGACACGGCTCACTGTTAGCATTTTATTAGTCCATCTCCGCCACGTTCGATTTTCCCCCAGCCCAACGCATGCACTGGGGGCGTGGTCCAGCAGAGTGTAGGTGTCTGTATGTGTGTAAACTCATGGTGGTAGTGTGTGTGCCCTAAGCTGTGTTCGATTCATTTGGGCCCCTTAATTGCTTTGCTCCTTCTCTGGTGGTAACCAGGGGGTGGGATTGTGCTGCAAGGGTGTAGAGGGAGGGGGTAATAATTCCGCTTTATCAGCCACAGCCAGGCAGGAAGTTACCCTCTAAATTACAAATGTAACTTTGAGTCAGGAGGAGGAGGGGAAGATGTGAGAAGGAGAAAGCAAAAAGAGAGGAATTCCTGAATTCAATTTTGTGCTGCGGGGCAGAGCAGCTGGCTGTGCTAGTAATGCAGTTATTTGAAGGGCTCAGCCATTCAAGGCTACGGCCTGTCAGGAGGCAGCCGGTCAGCCTGACACACACACACACACACTCACAAACACACCCACGTACACACTCTTAGTCCAATCTCCCTCATACAGTCAGCAGGTTAGAGAGCAGGCAGAAAACTGCTGTATTTGCGGCATGCGTAGCTCATTTGTGTTTAAGAGTATATTATACGAGTGTGCAATTCACTCTTGCAAATGAGGGTGGGTGAGGGTTAAATGAGGCTAATAATACTGAACATTTGATGTTGACAAATCTGTCTTTCTCCACTAGTATTCATCTCTGTCATCCAAATCATGCATTATCACAATGTTGTCTTTAACACCTGGCACATTTCAGTTTAGTTGGAATCTCTAATATGTGTACAGCATGTTGTGTATTTCCTCTCTTTCCCCTGACCTATTTACATGCCATTGATTCTTCTGCTGTCACTGAAATGGATCAGCATGCACTGGCCCAATCAGCTTGTTGTGGATTTATTTAATTCTAGACCATTAGCATAATTAAGGGCTTAGGGGGAAATGTAGTAATTGCATTTTTTCGGTGGAGAGGGCATGTTTCACTAATGGCTCATTAGGCGCCAGTGCATTGGCAGATGTTCGACAGCCCATCAAAAGATCCTACCTCAGCTTCAAGTTGTTTTCAGTCACTTTTAACCATTTACATATATACTCATTTATAGTTCATATAATTTAAACATCAACTCGTTCAACTCATTTAAATTTTGCCTCATGTTTCATTCTAATATAAATTATTCTGTGTGAGAGAGATTGGACTACACTTTAATTCATTCACTTACATTTGGTTTTATAATAGTTGTCTTACCTCCAGGTACAAAAAGGGGAACTATTTCCTTGAAATGTATTTCCTAGTTTAATATAAAATGAAAATGTGAGCAATTTGATAGACGGAGCAGTCAATTTAATCTGTAATTGACTTATTATAATTCAATTTCTTAAACGTATTTTTCTCTGCATTTGAAAGCATTGTTACAATATGCAGAGCCATTTTTGCAAACCTAAAATTAGTGCTTCTTCAAAACAAATTTCCATAATCAAGGCTTATTATAATGTGTTCACGTTGTCATGTTCCAGTGGAAATTGAATCATTAGTGTGTTCTTTGAATCCGGCCAAAGTGCTCTTAAAATAACGTCACATGTGGCTGCTTGATGATTGCGGGCAAATCTAGGGTTTAATAGCTATAACTTGGATAACATTGTATCACAGGTCATAATTTTCATTTATGCTACAATTATTCAAAATTTGTGTCATTAAATAGGTCAGTCACAGGAAACATGATCTTGTAGTATTATTCAGATTTAACACCCTTGTCAGGATTAGTCATTTGCACATATGTAAATTATTCTTCACAATATCCATCTCCAACAAATATTATTAAATTCAATATTATTAAATTCAATATTATAGCATTTAAAGACCAGACAGCATTTTTGTTATGATGATGATGATGATGATGATGATGATAAGAAAAAAATGTGTAGATAAAGTGCCACTAGGTGTGAATAACTATGCGAATGCTTGTGTACATGTTGCCCTGTGATGGACTGGTGTTCCATCCAGGATGCATTTCTGCTTCATGAATAGGCTCCACCATGAACCTGACCAAGATACAGTGCTACTAAAGATGAGTTGGCAATTGGGCTTAGATGCGAGTCAGGGGCTGTTATATCATCATAGACAGGGGGCGCTGGCTTATTTCACACTCTGACAAAAGACATCTTTGTGAACATGTATCTGACACACGCATGTTTAGCAAGCTGACCCTAGCTATAAAAAGTATTGTTTGAGAGGGCCAGATAATTGTTGGCAGTTTATTCGTCAGGTGTTATCCCGGTGTTTGGGAAAATTCTATGTTCTACCAGCAAGTAAGTACCACGGTACCTCTTTTTTGGTTGACCCATCAGTTCCTAGCAGTTAGCAATGCGCAAAAAAAGGTTATAACTGTAAATATGCCCCTATTGAAGATTTTGGACCAAATGTTAGACAGTGCTTTCCATCGCCATTATCGAAACAGCAATTGACAAAATATGTTTCGGTGTCCATCTCTTTAGTACAGTTCTAATGGCTTGTAGAATCTCTGAACTCGCATTGAAGCTCTACTCGTAGCCCAAATCCTTACTAAAATGCTTCATGTTCTTTTTATCTTGGTTTGTTTGTAATGGATGGCGTCTCTCAGTTTGCTTTTATATATCCGTCTCTGTCTGTATGCTCACGTGTCTAGCTTCGTCATCTGGGAAATGATGAAGTGCACATTGTGTGGTCAGAGCACACACGGGACTACCGGCGGGGCATCATCCCTACTGACTTTGGAGATGTGCTCATCGTCATCTACCCCATGAAGAACCACATGTTTTTTATTCAGATCATTAAGAAACCACAGGTACTGTTCATGTCCACCGATGTTCATTGATAAGTTCATAAAAATGTTCATAATATGATAGAACCCTTAATACCATTATAAAAATACGGAAATATGGAATTTGCCGGTCATATCCAAATATTTTGAGCTATATGGTTACATTTTGCCTTGACTCAGTGATCTTTGGTTGCTTGCCTCGATGGCCTGTTAGCCTGCCTCCACTGCATGCCTTACTCAACTCAACAATCCATAAATGCCCCCCTCCCATACCTGAGACCATTACTGCACTGTCGGCTTGCTGCTCTCATCATTGCCAAACTAGCTTTCATCTTCAACACACGTGCGTGCACACACACATCTGTTGCTTGCTTGGACGTCAGACAGGTCAAAAGCTTCATGAATGACCAAAGTAGGGCCACTGGTAATTTCTATACAAGCCTAAATGGATTACACAGTAACATATATTTGGGGAGTATTTAGATAGAAAATATATAATCGCTGTCAAATTCACATATGTTTTAGATTGAAAAAATTTTAGGCAATGATGAAAGCCAGTGTATAGATATAAAAAAAACACAATAAATTATCCTGCAGCTCTATAGTGGTAAAAGCATCCATAAAAGCACAGAAGGCAGAGCTGTACTTGACTAAATTCCCTTGGCTTCATCAGTGCCAAGACAAATAACTCGATCCTGTGTTCAAGGAGTCCAAGCCTTGAGAGAGGGAAGTGCTGCATTCCGTATTGACTGGAGTCATTTTGATCTGTCATCCTTATTGATTTTCTTTGGCGATGTGGATGTGCATTATAATTATCATAGAGTGAAAATAGAGTGATCATTATCTCAGCTAAGCCGACGTGATGATAAGCATTGTTTTAGAGGTTCATGCTCATCACTCGATTCTGTTAATGAGTTTTTTAAAGCCTTATAAGAAACATCTCCCAGCCACTGTCTTTAAATCGGTCTGTTTCCTCCTGTTGCAGGTCCCTTTCTTTGGCCCTCTGTTTGATGGAGCAATAGTTACGGGGACTCTGCTGCCGAGTCTCGTGCGGTCCACATGCATCAACGCCAGCAGGGCTGTGAAGTCTCGACTGACGCTCTACCAGAGCTTGTATCTTTTTAGCACTTCTTCACATCTCAGTATTAATTTAACCACACTCAGGAAAAATAAGAAGGTTACTATGGTAGGATCTGGGGGGAAAATATTATGGGAGCTTTTATCCCAGTTTTCATGGTTAATTTTGCCATTTCACATTCATATTTGTAACAGCTTGATATATTTATACGGATTCCTAATTTAATAGGGTTTAAGTAGAAGCAAAACCTTTTCTTAAATCCATTTCTCATTCGATGTATGCACCATAGTTTTCTCTCGTGTCTCTTGAAAAGGGGAATTAGAAGGCAAAAAAAGATGGTCACTTTTCACAGCTTTGAACAAAGGCTTGATCAGTTCTAATGAATAATTAAACTGTCTGACTCATGCTCATTTCAGGAACAGCTGCTGTACAGTACCTTTTTTCACATACATGGACACATCCACTTAGACCTTCATTTTTTTTCTCTCCTTATCTCTGTCTGCCTCCTCTTGCCCCTTTCAGGATTTCTGCTTCTTCGTCATACTTCCTTTTATTTTCTTTCTCTTGCCTTATGTCTCTTTCTCCTACAATGTGCAGAACAATAACCTTGGCTCTGTCGCTGAAAGGAGGGCTGTATTCATGCAGAGATGAAATCTCCTCTGGAGTTTCCTCATCTAACAATGGTCGGGGTCCATGCAATCTACCGTCTTGTTGTGCGACAGTGCTTCAAGGTAATTAGCTGAATATTTCTTCAAAGGGAGCGGCTGTGCTCAGGGTGCAGGCTGATAAAAGCAGGTGCTGCTCTGGAGAGGCCTCCAGCAGCCCATCTCTCTGCTACACCATCACTCACCTCTAATTGGATGGGCTGTGGAGAAATGGCCACCAGCACTTGGCCAGGTGCACCGCAGTCCACCTCCTTGCCCTAAACTGCCCCATGCCATGTTTGTGCATTTGTGCTAGGTGAGTGCGCTCTTGCTCATCCGTATATCTTTGCCACACCTTAGGCAGTGGTGCTGTTCTCGGTTGCTGCAGCCAAAGGAGTAGTGTTATTCCAGAGGACCTGGTGGGAGCTCTTTGGACAGAGAAGCCTCTCTCCTGCTGACACTGTATTACGCCGCCCTTTCAAATCACACATAATGTGTCCTCTATTATTGATTCAGCACTACTGAAAAAAATAGCTGCTGTGAGTTTGAAGTCTCAAATGAAATCCCTTTTTTCGAGTGGGAGTGGACAAGGCTTGTCATCTTAAAATTCGTCCCACAAATGTCCAGAAAGAAAGATGTTCAAGAAATAAAAATGTGTTGCAAATCAGGTCTTTTAAAGTATTGAAGGGTCTTTTGAGATACTGAACGCATATGAATAAGCCGAATTTAAATACGTATAATGCCATACATGCATGACAAGGGTTTACTCAGGTCAGTTTCAGGATTCACTTATTCATTTAGGGTATTTGTTTACTGGCTTTATGATTTTGTTTGACATCATGGCACTTTCTGAGTACTGTCTCTCTCTGTTATGATGTCAGTCAGTAGAAGTGATTATCATGGGACTTGGAGCAGCGTTCAGGTGGTGATTTAAGAGGTAAGACTGAGATTCACTGACCTAGCGAGTCTGCCTCACTGGCTTCCCTGCTGATTGGAATCGATGGAGTTAGCATGTTTCCTGACTTCTTTCTCTCTCCTTTGCTCCCTCCCTGCTCCAGCCCATTCTTCCTCTTCTCTTCAGTCAGATCCAGCTCCAGGCACCAATCAATAGCTATAATCTGTTCTTACCCGTGGCCAGTCATGCAAGCTCCAGCTTTTAGCACTCATCAGAAAGAGGGCGAGAGGGAGGAGGACTATTACTAACTAGTAGTACTTTTCCTTGATGCTTTCTTCATCACTACTCTCACGTTAATCAGTTTTAATTAGCTTCATGACATAGTCAATCTAGTCTTTCACCTTCTAGTATGTATTTTATGATATATTAATGAAAAAGAAATGTTCCAGACTCTAAAAGTAAGTACCTAACTTGAATTAGGAATTATATAGGAAAAAAAATTTATTCTGTTCTCCTGACTGTTATAAATATCTTTCCCCAGAGGTTAAGTAAATATTTAAATCTTTATCTACCGTGTCAAATGTACTACACTCTGTGGAGTTTGGTTTTTGTGCCTATAGGTAGGATGTCTAAGGCAGGCCTGTGTGAGTTAAGAGTCCAGTGCCCCCACCCAATCATGGTGTGGTGACTCTAATCCCATTTTCACTCCAGTACACCGGCTTCTCTCCCCCTCCTGCCTGCCTCCCTGCTCCTCCCAACTCACCAGCTGTTCCCAGAGGCTCCTTACAATATCAAATGTGTTCAGATTCCCCATACCCCACCACCACAGCCCCCTCCAACCCCCCTTCCCACTTTTTCTCCCACTCTTTCTTTTCCATTTAGCCTCAAAGAAAACCTTAACACAAACTCGTACTCTGCCCCCACACCTCTCCCAACAAGACGGTCTGGACATTCAGTTTTATGTTGATGACCTCTCAAATACACACACACACACACACACACACACACACACACACACACACACACACACACGCGCATACTCTTAGGAAATGGGTGGTTCTCATCCACAGGCCTGTCATGCCCAGCCCTGACTAGAGTCACTCAGTCCCATATGGCATATGGCGTATAGCCGCTGCTTCATATGAAATGCACAAGTATTCTCCCCTCCCTCTCTTTTTTTTTTCTCGCACTCCTCTAATGCAGAATGACTCATAGCATTATTGTGCTCTCTCTCTCTCTCTCTCTCTCTCTCTCTTTTGCCCCCTTTCCCCAGTAACTGTCCTTCTGCTGATGATGCCTGGAACAAAGACATCTCTCTCTCTCTCTCTCTCTCTCTCTCTCTCTCATATACACACACACATCTCCCTGATGTGGCGCTTTCTTTTGGGTAATACCAGCTTAAACATGGATGGAGAACAAGTTTGTAAACAACTAAGTGACTGGCAGGTAGATACAATAGGTGTGTGTGTGTGTGTATTTTTGTACTCTTCAGCTTTGAATGATCATGAGTGACTTTGAATGACTGCATTTGTAGTGATCCGTTATAAGACTAGCTGCATGCTCCAACGATCCCAAAAGATTCATCCTAACCACTGTGGGTCACAGTCCTGCACTGTGTCTTTAAATATCGGCCCCACCCAACCCTCCCACCCCTCCCTCAAAAGTAGTGAACTCTGCTAGGCGTTTGTGCCTGACAGCTGTCTGTGTTCTGGCAGTGTCGTGAAGAGGGTGGTGTGGCTAGATCTGGGTGAGATCCTTCAGTATGGGGAATTCTGTGGACACACAGGGATAGAGTTACCTTGAACTCACTCCATTATTACTACTCCCTCAGGAGTAACACACAGGCGAGCTGGGAAAACGTTACTTAATCACCTCTTAGGCATGAAGGATGAGTCTGTTAATTCACGCTTCTGTCGGTTTGAATGTTGCCCTGTGTGTACATCTGAGATAAATATTTTATTATTATTATTATACATTTTACCTGATATCGTTATGTAAAAAGAAGATAACAAACTCCAGTTTCGAAGAATAAGCCTGTACTCTGGAAAAGTAACAGCACTATTCTCCTGTGGATAAAATAATAAATCACAACCAATCATTTAGAGAGTGGATGAACTTGGTGCTCGTTTTTGGTTGAGTTAGCTAGGTGGCTGTTTAGGAGCCATGTTAATTGGGATTGATGGCAAAGCAGGCGAGGGGGAGTGTTAAACCTACTTGTCTTCTCTGAGTAATTAGCATCCAGCTAGCTGTTCCATCTGTCTGGCCAAGCCTTCTTTAATTAATGAACTTTCTTTCTCCTCCCTTGCCAGACTGCTAACACTGGTACATAGCTGTTAGTCATCTCAGGTTATCAAAGCAAATGGCTGTTGCTTTGCTGTCTTGTTCCCATGAATGCAATGAAGTTCTCATTGATCAGTTCTGTGTGGGATTTCTCGGTCTGTCTTACACGCTTTGTGTCGCTGTGTATTTCTGGCAAGTTTTAGTATTTACGTGTAGGAGTATCTGAAAGTGTGAGATGATGTTTGAGTGTGATTGCAGTTGTGACAGTGTGACTGATTCTGTGGCTTTGGCTTGTTCTGTTTTGCTCATCAGGATGAATTTTCTCAAAGCACCAGCACTATTCTCTATGTGAAAGTCACTCCCAAATGCTTCCTTAGAAACCTCTAGTGTCTCTTGTGTGCGCGCACGTGTTCTCCTGTGCATCTCTGATTTTGCTCTTGCTAATCGGCCTGGTCATTCACGACTGGCCCATGTTTAAGCACATTTCCTATTCTGTGGATTCCTTTGTCTGAGGCTTGTGCTGATAAGAATCCTGCCTCTAGGGCTCTTGTGATATTGAAATTCTCCAATGCTGAGAAAGAGCTTTCAATCATTCATTATCAGTACCACACTGATTACTATTCAGTCTCCTCGGTTCCAGGCAGGCGTCTGTGCTCTGTCCCACC
Organism: Galeichthys feliceps; assembly: GCA_025399955.1. Classification (NCBI taxonomy): domain Eukaryota; kingdom Metazoa; phylum Chordata; class Actinopteri; order Siluriformes; family Ariidae; genus Galeichthys; species Galeichthys feliceps. Next base: position 35,048,245 of record JAODTV010000003.1, read on the forward strand.
AGGCTGGGCCTGAATAGAGCACAGCACTGCTGGCTTATCCTACACATATCCAATTCTTTCACTAAATGTCACAAAAATGTCACCTGCCATGTAACCCACTGGTGTTTTGCTCTGTTTTTTCTTTAATCCTAATTTTTTTTATTTAATAAATCCTGGAAGATGGCTCCAAGTATTTTGGAGATGTGGTTACATTTTGCCCATTTTATATAATACTAATTATGTTTCTAGTGTAGCTATTTTTATTTAACTAATCTTTTATTAAGTGTTGCACAATATTATACTAATTAAGCAGTTGTCACAGGTTTTATTTTAATGAAGTAACATTTTATAGACTAATGCCCACTTTGGTTCTTCTTATCTTGGATCTCATTAGTCTCATTTGGACCAAGCAGATTATTCGATTGCAAACGCAGGTCTTCCAGGGCTGTTTGTTTAAAGACTGTGGCTCTCTGTGTCACGTTACTGACAATCTTAAAAGAGGATGGTTTTGTTGATTATTTATAAGTTCTGCATTAATGCCACTTTAAATAGTTCAAAGGCAGCAAGGGCTTCTCCACACACTGGATGCAATTGTATTATGCTAAAGGATGTACTTATGTTCGCCATTTGCATCTTTGTACAAAATGGAGTCCTCTGCATTGAAAGATAAACAAAACAACAGCAGAAAACAAGAGCACAACATAAAAGTGTGCATCATGCTTTTTCCAAGCCCTTCTCTACACCAGCGGTGGTCTTTGATGTGGAAATGGAGTTTCTTTACATTCTGAAGTAGAAGACAGATAGTTGCAGTTGGTTGCTTAAGCGTGACAATGGAAAGCTAGGTTGCAATGCATCATTGATTTTCATGGAGTTTCATTGTGTTTCTGATGAGTCAGCTATACACTGGAGTGTAAAGGTATGAAGAGAAACAAGGTGTGTGTTCAAACTCATGCTATAGTCTGTTTGTGAAATGAATTGGGTACTACGTTATTCATATTTTTTTTTTATTATTTACAAAGCATTCCCCATCTGTCACATGCATCAACAGAAGCGTCTTAGAACTTTTTTATAAATACTTTGTTGCCAGTAGTAAAGGCTTTCTTTCATTTCTTTCATTGGACTGCAAGGCGTACAATTTGTTTCTGAAATAAAGCACTTAGCATCTCATTTCAGTGTGCACATCTTTGCAACAAACAGCGCATATAGCCCCTAATTAGTATTGAGAGACCCTACAAATCTATAGCTATTGTTATTCAGATCGTGTTATTCATGCTCGGTGCACAGAGCCCCAAGCTGAGGATACCACAGGCTTTGTAAGAATCTTCAGCATATAAAGCAGTAACCC
>JAODTV010000003.1:35072477-35083766 GCA_025399955.1 Galeichthys feliceps
TGTGTGTGTGTGTGTGTGTGTGTGTGTGTGTGTGTGTGTGTGTGTGTGTGTGTGTGTGTGTGTGTGTGCGTGCACGCGTGCGTGCGTGTGCACGTGTGTGTGCGCGTGCGTGCGTGCGGTTTGGGAGTTTGGACAACTTTTGAAAGCTAACACAGTGCCTGTGTGATACCTGTTCATATTTGTCCTCACTACAAGTTGTGATCATGCTCCCTTCCTCACCTCGCTGTTCTGACACCTTTTGTCTATCCTGTTTTGGGAGAAGTTGTTGAGTTTGATTCTCCTCTGTAGCTATGGAACAGAGGGTTTTGGGGTTCAGCCCATACATTTCACTGCTTTGTAAGAGCTGCTGTCTTCTTATTGGATACTGACCGGCAGTCCTCCTCCACCTGCTCTGCTTCATTCCCCTGTGCCACTCTGAGTCCCTTTTACCATACCAACAGGGAAATAGGACACATGGCAGCACCTCTGTCTCTCCCCCACACACACTTCTCTCTTTCTTTCTTTCTTTCCACACCCCCAAAAATCCTCTCTCTCTCTCTATAGCAGGCGGTACCCTGGTGCTGCCAACTCCATGACACCTACCCTCTGTTCCCCTAGTTACCCTAGCAGAGTTGCCATGGCGGCCAGGTAAGCCCCGCCCAAGCTGCAGCAGGACACATGCTGCACTACTTTGCCTTACCTGTGCACCATTCTATTGTGTTTTCTTTACTCACTTGTTCTGATACTTTTTTCCTCCTACAAGCACTGATAAGGAACATAGGAGATCTTTAATTTTGAATGAAGAATACTGTGGAATGTATACAAACTACGTCCCTCGTCCAAGTCACAAACTCACCTGGCCATTTGAGGTTTCTCAGAACTATGAGCGCTGCCTCGTGTGATCAGCCTTATAGTGCACACACTCTTATTTCCTGTAGGTTTGGTATGGTTACTATGTAGGCTTCATTGGTGTTTGGTTTTAAGGTGCTGATGTGGTTTGTGCCAGAGATCTGTCCTACTGCAGCTGGCCTAATTTAATTGAAGTGTCATCTGTGTTTATGCTACATTTAGTTGTTGTTGTTGTTCTTGTACATTGTGTCCTTTGTGAGGGCTTCAAATCCTGAAGGATATAAATATATTAATGCCTGTAATATAATCTTTGTAAAAAAAAAAAAAAAAAAATCTTGAAGATTTCATCATGACTTGTTAACATATCAGACTGTTTTTAATGGAAAATAATCATTCTATCTTTACTAGGAAAGTGAAATCAGAACATTTCATTAAATCACAATGAGATTTACAAATGAGTGTATTTATTCAATGCCTTTTCTTAATGTTCCTTATTAACTTAAACTTTACATTTTCTGTATAAATAAGTACTTACCTACTAATATAATTCAATCATTATGTTTAATTAAATATCAAATATTAGTAACATGAAAAGGTGTAATGGATTATTATTATTAATTGGAGTGTGTGCGCGCACGCTGTTATAATTATTTAATTTTGGCTTGTCCGTGTTACTGTGCAGATATTAATAATCAGAGTTTCAGTATAAGTCTCTGATATTAAACTGTATTTTTATAATTTGAAAACTATTTTCTAGCAAACTGAGTGAGTTGTAATAGGAAAACTTGCCTTCATATTTAGACAGTTTAAACAGCATAAGAATCTGAATTATTTTTAATTATTTAAAAATGAATTCATTTTCAGCTTCATTTAAATTCATCTATCCGTGAGGGCTAATTTTTATGTCTCTTTGGCGTGTGTGTGTGAGTGAAAAGGCCCTCAGCAGTGTGATGCACTGGCAGGTTGGCCTGCTGCGGGAGGGGCTGAGGGGTGCTTTTGGGGGTTAGAGGTTGTCCTGTTCTTTAACTGCAGCCCAGAGCACAGCAGGGGTAACCTGACCCCCCTCCATCTGTCTCCTCACTACTCTCCAGCAGGCGATCCTCTCTCTCTCTCTCTCTCTCTCTCTCTCTCTCTCACACACACACACACACACACACACACACACACACACACACACACACACACACACACACACTACAGGTGGACACACTCCAACACTTAAGGCTGCTGAAAAAACTGCCAAACACATCTAACACTGCTAAATAGCCAGTGGAAAACCAGTCTTAATCCTGCTATGTTCATTATTTTATATTGTTACATATAATCAGTAGACATTTAGATTGAATTAGTTGATTATGTTTTTGTAAACCATGGCCAAAAAAATAGCCAAAAGGTGTAGTTGTTGAACAAAAGAATTTTAATACTCTTCCAATCCACTTGAAGTCTAAATGCATGTTTTCTTCAGAGTAAAAACCACAATTTTTCTGTCAGTGTTGAAGCCATATAATTAGGTTTTCTTGATTATATGTTTATACGAACGCAGAATGGAAACTCGATGAATAGATGGACATCAGCGTTTCTGAAAAGAAACTGATTTAAATGACAAAAAGTTAAGTGTCTGAAATAGTAGTAGTAATAAAAAAAAAATGTAAAATCAATTTCATACATCATCCATCTCGACTGTGCTTTTTTGTGACTCATGGATATTCAGCAGCCTATTTAATGAACCATTCATTAAAGATTCATTTTTAAAAATATTTTTTTTATTTTAGTAGACAACACAACATGGACAGCGCTAGTAGCAAACATTTAAGAAAATAAGCTGTTTATAGAAAAGGATTGCATCTCTAAGAGCTTTACGTTTACAAGAGCTGATGAGATTGTAAGAGCACTGAAGAAACAGGCTTACACAACTCCAACCCGACCCAACTATTTGGCTATAAATTAGGACAAAAGGACTTCAATCACTCAAGAACACAATAACTTACATGAAACAGTTGTAAATAAATAAATACATAAATAAATATTAACGATTAAACATTTTACAATCATCTTACAGAATGACAGTAAATTGTAAATATGTGCCGACATTCAAAAATCAAAACAATCATTACACCGAGTCTTTAAGGCAGTTATACAGCAAGTGTGTGATGTGTTTCTCTAAAGGCATTTCTGGCTATTCTAAAGGGAGAGAGAGAGAGATTCCCACATCCTGCAATTCACATACTAGATTAAAGCTACAGACGAGAGAAACGTACAGCATGTGAACTCGAGGCTTTCACAGAGGTACACCAACGTTTGAACGTGATCTTAGGTCTAGAAGCTATTACATTACCACGTGTGCATCGGCCCTAGAAAAATACCATTTCACAACCAAACTAATACTCTTCTTTAGGCTACTTGGCGTGAGAAATCTCAAAATATACTCATTTCAACTTTAGATCGATGCCAATTGTGTTAGCTTTTTGTGATTAGGAGAGTTTCCTAATCTTTACGACGTCTAAAACGGCAGGAAAGCGTAATAAAGGTCAAATAACACGCCTCCGTGTTTTGGCGCGCTGTACAGTGGAGGAAAGGTGTGCAGTTTTACACACTTCCGTTTCGCTGTTCTTCAGCACGCGGGCCTCACGGGCATCTGAAGCAGGATCACCTGCCGCTTTTCTGTCGGGTGGCACTTGTTGACGTGCCTGGTCAGACCCGGGGAGCTGTAGAAAGTGGCGGGGCAGTGCTTGCACGGAAACACCTGCGAAGCGTGCAGAAGGCGCAAGTGCCGCTCCAGGCTCGCCCTGTCAGCCACAATCTCACCGCAGACCGGACACGGCAGGCACTCAGCGGGGCTTAAATTCAGCGGGCTCACAGTGGGACTCGGGCTGCCTTCTCCGGAGTGCTGCGCCGTCTCGGGGCTCTGTTCTCTCTCCGCGCTGTGAAAGGTGTCGCCCATCATCTGGCTGTGCAGTGCGTGGTGGGCCAGCACGTGTTTTCTGAGGTACGCTTGGCGTTTAAACCTTTTCCCGCAGCGCTGGCAGTCGTACAGGCCGTCCTCTGAGCCGGACTCGGACAAAGCCGGGCTCGGAGAGTCTCTCTCACTAGAATACTCTTTGATTTCCTCTCCGAAGCCTCTGGAGACAGCGGCTATTTTGGACGTGTCGTTCTTGGTCGCTTGTGAAGCTGGCACGCCGGGCGCAGTCTGAGCGCGCGGTTTGTGCCAGCGTCGGTGAGAGGCCAAGTTAGCAGGACAGCTGAACACTTTGTCGCATTCAGGACACCTGTACTCGACCCTCACTATCCTCGAGCACTTGTGCTGTGCTAAAGAGAACGGGTCCGCGTATTCTTCCTTACACAGCTGGCAGATGAACTCTCCGAGGGGTTTGTTGCCCCCGGCCGATAAGGATCGCGGTTTCAGGTCGACAGGGCCCTCTTTAATTTTAAGGCCGAGCACCGGTGAAGTGGTCACTTCGTCCTCGAAGGTCAGCTTCCGTATGGCTTTGGGTTTCTTGGCTCCGCTTTTACTTTTGCGCTCGTTGTCGGTGGAGGGCCTTTTCCCGGCGCTCCGAACAGCCGATGTCAGCGCGCTGCTGTTGCTGGAGCCGATTTTCAAGTCTACCGGAGCAAAAAGGAGGTGGTCCAGGCTGGTGAGAGAGGCAGGAGTCGGAAATGATTCGGCGGAGATGGGCGAGCCCAGGTTGAAACTTCTCTCGAAATATTTCCTCTCGTGGTCCTTGCTGATGGGGCGGGTGGGGCTGTAGAGGGCTTGATACACCGCCTCCGGATTACCAAACTGCACCGGTTTGGCTCCGTGACCGTGGACCGGCGTGTCTGCTGCATCGGATGGTGATGATGCTGCTGCTGCTGCTGCTGCTGCGATCTCCGGGCTGCAGGTACGGGACAGAGGAGGGGACGCGTCGCGTTGGATCTGACATTCCAGAGTCGCTTCCTGTCCGTCATCATCATCGCAACGTATCCGGTAAGAGACGTGCGCCGCTTTCTTGTTTCTTTTCACCAGGAAACCTTTGGGCATGTCGGCGGGCGGATGAAGAAAGGCACTTGGAGAGGAGAGGATGTGATGTGTGTTGAATGTGATCCACGGCTGCGCACTTGGCTACAGACACGCCGGGTGAAGTACCTTTTGGTCAGGGTGTGCCTCCCTCCCCTCCCCGGAACGTTTTTTTTTTTTTTCCCTTCTCTCTTAATACATAGCTACACTCTTTTTTTAAGCAAGGATGATGCTATTGTTCTCGCCCCTTATCGTTTGCTTCTCATCCAATCAGGCGCCCGGAGGATCTCTGTGGAATTGCCTGTGGGAGGGAATGGAACACTTGGGCTGGGGGCTGCGCAGGAAAACGCTGCCGATTTGCTGAGCAGATGTACCTGCGCTTTATTATATTAATTCGCCCTCGAAGCCCCTCCCTTAAGAGAACACACGCCGGGACTTTTCTCCGTTTACGGTCTGATGGCTTTCTATAGAGAGGAGCACGTGCCGCGGCTGTGTGCGTGTCTTCAGGGGCCGCGGATCTGCTGAAAGGAACCACAGATCAGCACCACAATCATCCCAGCTTTAAACGGAATTCACAGAGAACACTTTATGGAAATAAAATGAATCATTATTTTTCAATATATTTTTTTCCTCATTCAGATGGAATGAGGAATCACATAGCCTATACATTTTTTGTTTTTGTTTCTTTTTATTCCTGTTATGTTTCCTTCTGCTTCTTTTCTTTTAAGCTCACACACTACCACCACGCAGGCCCATTTTGAACTGCAGTGCAGGATTTGAAATTCCACTGATTATTATTAGCACTTTATTTTAGTAGCCTATTAAACTACTAAATATTAAAAACTCTTTCCATTTCCCCTTATTACTACAACCTTTAAGCAACGCCATCTCTAGAAATGAATCGAGAGATTGCAGGCAGACACACATTTAATAGGACACGTGTCTTGCTCGGTAGTTTAACTGAACTTATAAATCAGCCGGCTAGCGCATACATAAGTAATAAGAAGGGCTCTCATCTTTTAACACAATGGCCGCGTCTGCCCAGCCGTCAGAGCCTTTTGCGTTTGAAAAGCAAATTGACCTCTCCACTGTGAAACAGAACACACAAACAATCTGGCCAAATATAGACGCGTGCTGGGGGAAATCAGGGAGATGGGTGCTGCCCTCAAGGTCACTCCACTAGTTAGACGCAATCTTCCAACCTTCCCTTTTGGAAAATAATCATGATCATAAACAGTATTGTGCAAAAGTCTTAGGCACATGGAAAGAAATGCTGTAGAGCAAAGATGACTTAAAAAATTATGAAATGAAAAGTTTCTACATGAAACTACTATAGTACACAGTAATAAAAGAAACAAAGTCGATATTTGGTGAGATGACCCTTTGCTTAAAAATAGTAGTCTCAGGTACAATGAGTGCAGTTTTATAAGGAAATGAGCTGTAGGTTTTACTGAGCATCTTGCAGAACCAGCCACAGTTCTTCTGGACACTTTGACTGTCACACTCGCTTCTTAATTTTGCAGCAAAACCCAGTAGCCTTCATTATGGGTTTTTTTTTTTCCTTTTGTCTGAAAAGTGGTCTGTTATGTAATATGCTGCTTTCTTTACTGACATACGAACATTTTTTCTGTAACATCTAATTTTGTGCTGGAAAATTTAAAATGTTTTTGTACTGATAATAATATGTCTCATATATATATAATAGCCACAAGTCTAAAGACCAAGTGTGTATCTAGTAAAACTGTATTGCATTGTAGTGGTGAAGAGCATGGTTGGGGAAAGCCAGTCTGGGTGAATGTGCAGGCATCATGGCGTATTGTTGGGCTCATTAGCATAAAGCTGTGCTGCATGAGCGTGCTGTAATCATCTGTGAGCTACAGGCCTCCACCTTCATCACACTCCTGCTGCCCCAGGCTGCAGCGCTGCAATGCCTTATTGTTCTGCTCTCATCACTTATTAGAAGTGTATGATTTTTACATCGTGTGCATAGAAAGATGGGCTGAGATATATAATTGTGTAAACGCAAAAGCATCTGCCTTACAAAGATTTGAAAAGCAGCATAGTGAGTCTAGGTACGACAAACTATTCAGGAACTGTTCAGTTTAATTGCACTATTATTTTCTTCACACTATATAGCATTATATTCTGTAACAGATGGATCTGTATTGACTTGCAAGTTTCCTGGTAATATTCTTTCAATAGTATGTCATCTTGCAGATTCTTTGCCTCGATGGCATTTTTAAAGAGAATGTATAGGCTCCTCTCTGTGTGTGTGTGTGTGTGTGTGTGTGTGTGTGTGTGTGTGTGTGTGTGTTTGCTCTATGGCGCATGCTTGTCTGGCCTCTGATTTGCATACAGCTGCCATAGGCTTCCCCCAGAGACTCTCCACACAAACTCTTCACCCAGAGAAGAGTTTAAAATACAGCTTTATTTGCTAACATAATGTTTAATATGAACTCTTTGTTTGAAAACATGTTTCTGGAAATGAGATGTTCATGTTGTATTGACCATGATTTGAAAAATTGTTTTTATTTTAGGACTAAACTGTTCAGATGCAGGTGGGGACATGTTCATACATGTTAAACACATTTCTAGTTTTTATAGCTCAATCAACATGCCACATAAAGACCTTATTATACTGTACTATACTACACTACATGTTGGAAAGTATATAAATTAAAACATTGTGTGCAAGCCTGGCATTTAATAACCCTAGCATTAGGGTCCAATTTTCAACTTATTTCGGTATTCTTGTCTGAACATCTAAAGGAGCTTATGAATTATTTGTTCACTGATTGACCATGTACAAAATGTGTGTAAGTATAACAATTATAAGGTTATAATGGAATATATATATAAATAAGTTTAAGATAATGATAATGCAGAAATAACTTTTTTTTTTTTTTCTCAGTGGGATTTTCAAACGTGAATGGTTCTAGAAGTTCTAATGGGTTTTAATATAATAGATCCTGTACAGCATAAAACATGTTTACATACATTTGCATATCTTAAATTTGTAGGCTAAAACCTTGCAAGACCGGACCGTGTGAATATGTTCAGAATCATTCGCACATCATGTTCTCAGAACAACTTTCCTTCCCTTTCATGCAGGTTTATAAAAGTCCTGGCATATTTTCCTAATGAATATGTCAGCTGGTGTACAAAGGTTACACTTTTATTTTATATGTCAGTGTGTGAGGTTCAGAGCAGTAAATAGGCTACCATTTGAGAACTACCTCGAAACAAGTAGCAGTAAAGAACATAATGACAGGCTAAATAATACTGATTAATGCTAAATAGCAAGATGTATACATGCATTAAAATATCAGAATTTTTCAGCATCTCATCTGGAGCCCAGGCTGGATAGTGTTTGTAGCTGCTGTCCATGGTTCTGAAAGCCTGTTTCTGACTCTCATTGGTATGTGTTGCGGTGCACAGACACAGCAGGAGAGAAATGCAAACACAATATGAAGCTCACAGGCACACACAAACTCGTACGCCCCTTGCAATTATGCATGCGCACACATACATACAAATGAATAAATGACCCTGTGTTGAGAATGCTGAACATCACATTTTCCAAACAAAGCATTTCCTAAATTGACATGTAGCTCATTAGCTTTCATAATTTGCATTCCCTCATAATTGTGCAGCTTCCTTGATTTTTATATGATCTTCCTTATTAGCCCATATAATGGGGTTAATCAGAGCCTGCTCATCACACTTATCATTTCTCCTGTGAGAGGAGGAGAAAAACAGAGGCAGGACTTAATTAATTGTATCAGTCTTTTCATCTGCAGGAGTAGTGTTCCCACACAAACATTAATATGATTCTGTAAATGGAGGGAAGAGGCACAGCCCAGGCCTGAGACATGAAAGATTGTACTCAAATTAATTTAGGCCTAATTAGAAGGTGGGCGTCAGGGAGTGGTTTGCATAATAAGAGGCAGCAAATGAGATCAGACCCTGTGCTTCAGGCAATGCCTTTACAGCTCCCTCATGGATTCATCCGGCATATCACAGAGTGGGAGATCCTGAGTATGTACATGAGCGTTGTGTGTCGATTCACAGATTATTGGGAATTTGTGCTCATGACCTATAACCATTAAAAAACAGGATAACTAGCAGTTATACTCGTGACATCGATTAAGTTCTAGGTAGGCTCAATAAAAGATTGAACTTGGGGTAATGACATTTGGTAAAGTTATTGTGTAAGTTCACCTTTTTATAAATTAGACAAGTTGTAGTATACAAGAGACTGTAGTATCTGTAATAGCAGGCCTCAAGATATATGAGACTTGATTATTTTGATCATCAGGGCTTGCTGATGAGCTCTGGCATAGTTAGTTGTGTTAAGATAAACTCAATTATTGTTGTTACACTAATCACTCCCATTCTTTGTGTAGTGGTTAAGATTCTCTGAGCTGATTTCTAACTGTCTTCATATGATCAGCCATGATGAGCCAGAACGACAGTATTTCAAAGGGCTGATGGGATGTACAAAGAATATGATTAGGTAATCAAACCAAAGCCTTTCACTCATTTGGTTTATCTTGTTTCATTGTTGGCCTTCTTTTGTTTTTGAAATGATGTCACTTTTCACCTCCATAACCTAGTCATCTGCATATGAAAACTCTTGTGTGATTACTGTCAAGCAAGTAGTAAAATCTGCAGTAATGTTGTAAACAGTTAATAACCCTACAATATCTGTTGACCTCCAACTATACCAAAAGCTAAATTTAAATATAAGATTCACAAAGTAGGAAACAACATTGGGATATTTGTTAGAAACAACGTACGCCCTAATCTGTTTGTTGATCTTAGCATGGATCCCTTGTATCTCGTTAACAAGTTGTGGTTTGCATGTGATTGTGTTAATTATTTTTTGGTTTGATCTATCCTTCAAATGACATGACTGCATACAAGAGAAGCGCTCTCCTCACACAGAGAGAGTGAGAGAGAGAGAGAGGATCTCAAATGTCGTGGAAATGTCAGTGGTGTAGTGCTCTGGTATCTCAGCCTGGCAGGAAGGTCTAATCCACAGCCACATTCCTCCAGCACAGTCAGAAGTGGGCCAGCTGAGCTGACAGATGTTCTGTAAGATGTGGGGGACAGAGGGATGCTGTGCACATCCCATCAAATACACACACATTGGAACTTCCTGTTTCTGTTCCACTGATTGATTTTATGATCAGGATACAATAGAGAAGTGAAGTTACATTATATCAGGCTCTGTTTATCAGTATTTAAGTCTTTTTGCATTTTGTTATTTACTTTACTATATCACCAATTACATCACCAAGTACCAAACAGAAAATTTCCATCATACTCCACAGCCAGTAAGTTGGATGATACGGTGTGCCAAACCCATCATGCCAGTCCATTATGTTGTTCATCTGAAATCTGTGCAGTATGATGGATTTGATGAGCTTGATTGTGGCCCCATGTGGAATTTTCCAAACTTGACCTGATCTCTGTGCCATTGGCTGCTGCCATTATTAGTCTGAGACAGATGCCCATTGTGACTAAGGCTGCAGAGAAGAGAGAGAGAGAGGGTGCGGGTCAGCAGGAGCCCATCCATCTCTGTCTTGGAGGGGAATAGGAGGGGCTGTGTGTTTGATTCTGTTAGAAAAAGGAGCTGTCCATGTGAATGATGGCAGGGGAGCTCATGACATCTCAGCATATGCTTTGAATGAACAGGCCATGATCAAGGGTCAGAAGCAGCTGGTAAGATTAAAGGAAGTGACATGTTGTGCATGTGTATTTATGCATTTATATGTTCATTACAATTGTGTCATAGCTCCATAATTAAATGTTTACGACAAAACAATAAAATGTTCGGTCATGAATACAAAAAGTTCCTGTCACTTGATCTTGTCCCTCTCATCCAGTGTGTGGGAAGACCACACAGAAGGATTACAATTGTTATTATATGAGAAAAATAATCATGCATACCAATAACCTATCTGAAACAGTAAAACAGCTGAAAGAAATCGTATAAAAACAGCATATTCACCTGAAATTACACCATTCATTCATTCATTTTCAGTAAGTGCTCTATTCCGGTCAGAGTCATAGTGCATCCCTGGAACATTGTGTGCGAGGCAGGATTTCACCCGTGATGGCATGCCAGTCACACCTAGCACAATTTGGTAGACAATCCACCTACTGCATGTTTTCAGGAAGTGGAAAGAAACCAGAGAACCCTGTGGAAACCCACAGGGACATGAGGAGAACATGCACAGAAATGCCATACAGGCAGTAACAGTTAATGAGTCACAGCATTAGCACGATCAGAGCAAACTGCTCCTGTAGAATATCACATTCCTATAACATACTGCCCTGTAATTCTGCTACTGTCTTCTCCATTTGAAATGAAAGCAGCTCAATGCAAGAAAATCCCGCCCGGCGGCGGCGGTCTCAACTTCACATCATTTTTCTATCCCTGTTAGTTTCTGAATTATGAA